>ML823137.1:131284-143744 GCA_009831015.1 Picea engelmannii
AACAGAGCCAAGACATCCTCAGGGAATTGAATGATCATTTACAAAGGGCGCAAAACCAGCAAAAGGTCCAAGCAGACAAGCACAGAGTTGATCGTACCTTTGAGGTTGGTGATTTAGTCTATTTGAGGTTGCAACCATATAGGCAGGCTTCCATTAAAAGAAGCGGAGTGGAGAAACTCCAACCACATTTCTTTGGACCTTACAAAGTCAGTAAGAGGATAGGGGCAGTAGCTTATGAGCTGGAGCTTCCAAAGGGTAACAAAATTCACAACGTCTTCCATGTCTCATGCCTTAAGAAAGACCTCAGTCAACATGTTAGGCCTATTGAGGCATTACCTCCCATGGATGAGGAGGGACAACTTGTTTTGATTCCAGAGGAGGTATTAGAAGTCCGAGAGAAGTGGCTCTAAAACCGAAGCATCAAGGAGTATCTGATCAGGTGGAAGGATTTACCCATTGAGGATGCCACTTGGGAGCAGGAGCACGTGGTTAGAGAAGCAGGTTTGGAATTGCTTGAGGACAAGAAATTTCAAGAAGGGGAGACTGTAATGTCCCCCACCTCTTAGAGAGGTGATGAGGAGACTCAGTGGCCTGGGCACCCCCACTAGGTCATAGTCTCACACTGAAGGGGGGAAAGTCAAGAAGTTAAAAGTTATATTTTTAAGTTGACTTAAGAAAGGGAAACGATAAAGGAGTAATAGATAACTCAACAGAAGAATAGAAGATTAACCCTGGGAGTTAACCTAACTCAACAGAGAATTAGAAGGAAAAGTATAAGTAAGAGGTTGGGGTGCACCGATTACTCATTCTGGTTTTGGATTAGCATCGGCTATTGCTCTTGAGCATTCAGTTTGGGGGTTTTGTTGTACAAACCCTTGTGAGCAACTCAGTGGTGAAATATCCACTCACCTTGTTCCACAACTTGGTCTCGAGGATGAAAGACTCCTCCACACCATTATAGTCTCAGCCCATCTCCATCTAGCACTTCAGAAGGGGCAGGAACATCATTTTGAGGTATTTTGTGGAGGGTTATCATCATTCTACATTTGTCTGCAGATTGGGGTGTCTCGGAGCCATAGGGGACATCCTGTGATTCAGTAAAACTCAGATCTAGGGAGATCCGCTTGAGATCTGAGCCCGAAACTTCTCCCACGGGATTCTCATAGCCCGATCTATATTCTTGGAGATTTTCAGATCATTTGGAGATCTCCTTCATTAGGGTCAAACCAGCTAGGGTTTCAGTCATCCAGTGGGGCACACCATTCAGTGGAGAATTAAAATCTACGGAGTTTGAGAGTGGATTTGGGAATTTGGACATCTGGGTTTTCCTTGCAGTTTCCCGATCTATCATTTGGCACATTTCTCGGGATGATTGGACACTTTTGGTAGCAGGGCAGAATTATTCAGGGCTTCAGCATTCTAGCAGGACGTGGCACTTTCCAGCTTGGAGGTTGAGCATTAGTACGACTCGGATCTGCTTGATTTAGTCTTCATTGTATATCCAGCCTTTGGAGGCTCATTTTGTATTGTCGGGAGCATTTTGTAGCAGCTCATATCTATTGCTTGTACGACCATCTGAGGTTTATGACAGATCAGCCATCTATTGTATTGATCTTACATTGCTCATAATAAAAAGGCCATATCTTTGCTTGTGCTTCTACATCTTGAATATATTGTGATCTCCATGTGTTGATGAATCTTGTATGCGCTTAAAAACTCAATAAATTAGTAGTAGTTAGTGATTCCAAGAAAGAATTTGGCTTGGGATCATTACAAGAGATTACCTCTCATTCATAGTTGAACGCATGGGACATGTCTTTACATAATATACCTGCAGCGGGGAGGACATCGCTGGCATGTATGGACCGTTCAGGGAAGGTGGATGGTTGACCATCAGATGAGGTCCAATGAATGAAATTTGTTTGATTGTTACTATGTTTCCATTGTGAGGGAAACATATCACTCTAAAGGGAGTGGAAACAAAATCTCTCATAACATAGACATAGTCTCACCTGAGGAGAAGGGTAAAATCCAAGGGTTCGTGAAATACCATCACATCGATGTAGATAGTTTTTCCTCCCAAAGTAACCTGAAACTGAGGAAGGATCCCTAAAGGTTGACTAATTCTTCTGTCAAAGGTCAACAAATTTTGAGTCATGGGCGCAAGATGCAAGGAACCAAAAGCTATCCAAGCATTCGCGGATAGGATACTAATAGAAGCACCTTTGTCTATTATAGTGTTAGGAATATTCCTTTCAAAAACCTGCATAGTGATTAGAAAAGGCACATAAGAAGGAAGATGAGGTTTTGTTAAATGATTCCAATCAATAGAAATCATTTGAGTGCTTGAATGGGATGCCATTGGGACAGGTGGAGTGCCCCCTTGTCCAGGTGAATTAGTATTAACGAGGTATACATTAGTGACATCCTCACTCTTTGAATGAAGAGTGGGATCGACTGATGACGAAAACAGATTGACCACTTTAGTTTCACTCTTCATATGAAGAGTGGGATCAATCGATGACAGAACCAGATCGACCACTTTGGTTTCACTCTTCAAGGGAGGAGTGGGATTGATTGATGATGGAACTGGATCGACCACTTGGGGATCACTCTTTAGATGAAGAGTGGGGCTAATCGATGATGGAATTGGATCAGCTACTTGGGTTATTGGTTTAACTAAGGATGAAACTAGATTAACCACCTGATCATCCGGACTGACCGATGATGGAACCAGATTGACCAATCCATCAACTAACGATAAGTTGGGAGAGATCTTATAATAGTTAGTTGGAAGTTTAAGATTTTCCAAAAGATAATAATCCTCGTCCATATGAGGGTGAAGGTGACAGTGATGATCACCTTTGCATAACATACAAGTAAATTTGATGGTTCTATTATTCTTACCAACCTTAATTTCACTAGTTGATGGGGCATCACAAGCATGTCTAACAAGGGCTGATGAAATGGAAGACCACATTTATAATACCTTGGGGAGACCATGGAAATCCCTCATAAAGTGGTCACCCTTACAAATCCTGCAAGGGAATTTGGGTTTAGGATTCTTCTTTTTAGACTTGTTGACATTATCAACACTCCCAGTACAATTAAAAATAGTTGGTTGCTTGGATCCAACATGACCTGATTCAGTTGGAGTCTTGATATTTTTATGATTCTTATTCTTCTTCTCCTTCCATTTCTTCTTCTTCTTATCAACTTGGCTACTTTCTTTAGAGCTTTCACTAGAAGAAGAAGGAGAAAGGGAAGGAGACCTGACGAGTGAAGAAGGTGAAAGGTCAACATGAGGTTGATTTGTGGGTGGTATGCTTACATCTGAAGCATTAGGTGCATTTGAAGCACTAGGAAAATTCAATATCACCAAAGTGGGTAACAACCAAACCGGTAACCCGATGGTGAGTCCTGGAAGACTTAGTGTGGAAATGCACAGAGGACCAACATTTCCAAAGGAAGGAAAGGTGAAAGGTTCCCTTGTAAAATGGTTCCTCCATTGGTACTCCCAGGAACTGATGCCATTGAGACTAACCTGGCCTAAGGTCCACTAGGGAAAACAAATAGCACACGCTACAAATATAAGAAGAAAACAATCAAACAAACCTTCCCACAATGAAACCACTATTTGGTGATGAAATCCAACATCGCGAGATAGATATAGGAAGGGGTTGGGATAGAGTGGGTGGATCAATTACACTGGTGATCTGCTTAATGGAATTACGCCTTGGTGTAAGTTCCCACGCGGTTTTACTTGCGAGTTTACCCTCCAAGGATCCTAAGTGAGTTTGACCAACTTATGACCTAGGTACAATGAAGACTCCCCTTCACTGTCACCTTGCATATTAACCCTATAGATATAGGCCAATAAGTTTACCAACTCGCAGTCAGCATCTGGGAGGGTACAGTCGACAGTTGGGATCGAAGGTATGGGCAGAATATGAAGTCTAAAATTCTTCAAGAGAACTGAGGAAAAATGGACTGGTAAACTCTTGAGGACCCCAAATGGATCCGGGATTCACAAAGCTCCGAGACTAAATGAAACTAGTCATTTCTCAGGAGGAACCCCCAATATATGATCTTTACGCTACGTTGGTTAAGCTTTGTAGGGGAAATCTCTGCTGCTCTCCCACATGTGACCTTGTGTTTACCCCTACGTGAGAGGGGGATCTCAGCCATGCTTATACGAACAATTGTATTTACCACTCCCTAGAACAAGATTCTACGCTTGTCTGGTGGCTTTGGAAATATATTCTCACAACCTATTCCAAAGCCCTACACTTTAAGCTAATGTAGGTTTGCTACCAAATGATATAAAAGTGTCTGATTAATTTTATATCCACTTCATTTTAAGGTTGTTGTTTACTCAAGGGTGTGAAAGTGAAACTTATGATTTTTTAGACTCAACTCCAAAAGAATGAAAAATAATGAAATGCAATTCTTTGTCTTCAATGAATCCTACATACGGGATGAATAAGAGGTTTAACTTTATTTAACAAAAACACCCAGTTCCCAAATGCATTCTACTACACTACCCAAAAGAAAGAATGCAACTATATTCTTTGTTTGATTCTAATATATAAAGAAAGAAAATGCAAATTCTTTAACGCTCCAATACTTTCAATCAAAATGAAAGAGACGGATGCAAATACAAAAGACACGAAGAAAAAAAAGACTGCAAAAAAAGCATGCACTCACAAGCTAATGCGAACTGAAAGAAACAAGTATTATAACTCACTCAATCAAGGAATCGACAATCAACAGGCATTCAAGGAATACAAGAAAGTTCATAGAAGAATCCAAAAATTGATAAGGAGAAAGCGAAATCACTCAACTGTCTAGGGAAAACGAGCAACAAGAAAGAGAAATCAAAGCTAGGTTGTGGTAAGCATAAAATTTCAAATCATTCAAAAATGAAGGATTTGAAAATTAACTTAAGACCAACAAACCTTTGCAGACCTTTTCAATCAGTCAAATAACCAGAAACTTCGCAAGACTCAAACCAAACCAAGAAGAAACAAGGTGAATCAATATCATAATTTGGAAAAGGTTGCAATCTCAAACCAGACAATGAAAAGAGTGATAAGGATCCATATTTTCAACCTAAACAAATTTACAAGAAAAATTATAGACTCTGGGAAAAATACCTCCAACAAAGGGCTGAGAAAAACAAGGAAAAATCTCTTGGATATGCTCAAAACAAGAGAGTAGCGCTCCCTAAAACAAAGAGATAGAGTGTTACAGCGCTCCCTAAGATACCACTAAGGAGCACTGATTAGATAACCAGCACCCTTGTAGCCACTCTCAAGGAGCGCGAGTCCTGTAGATGTTTGAAAATAAGCATAAAAAAGAAAAAACTTCAACAAAGACTGGCTTAGTAACTATGACTATTGCTTGATGAAAGAGAGGGAAGAGGGAAGGCTCGAAAAACAATCAACCAAACAAGGAAAATGTTCAGACGATCCAAGGAAAGACAAGTCAATGTCCTTCCCCAGTGGAGTCATCAATTTCTGTTACGAAAATATTACCTTGCGGACATGTGAAATTTCCCTTGGATTATAGACCCCTATACCAAGACAGAAACACTACAAATGGACACAAACATCCCTTTGAATTTAGTTTAATCAATCAAAAAGAGAGAAGGAGAAAGAGTGTGATGCACCTTGTTTCAAATTTTTTCCTCATTGCTTCCAATCTGAATTTGATCTCCAAACTCCTTAGTGCAACTTGATAACTGTAATAGGAAACAAAGAGAAAAAAAATAACTCCTACTCTACAAGATTAGATCAAACAAATTCATATACAAAGATCGAAGGAACAATAGACAAACACATGAAAGAATACACAAGCTTGAAGGAAATAGGCCAAGTATATTAAAATGAGAAACCAAATAGAATACTTACAGACCACGATTGATGCAATTGCAATAGCCTCCCCAAGATCTTCTCATCCATCCCTTGCACGATGTTACCAAGATCATAAGTTTGATATCTGAAAGCTTCCTCCTTTCCACCTTGGAAAGCCCTCAATATATAGGCTTGAGAGGCACAACAACCATGAGAAAATGAGGGGTATGGTTGAGGATATGGATCCTTGAGGTTAGGATCTGATCCTAGGATAGTTCCATAGGATAGTATTTGATCCAATCCAACCTCATCTCCAAGAGCTAGCCCTTATAAAGAGGCGAGATTCTCCAATTTTTTGTCAATCAAAAGTAGCACTCCCCTATAGTTAGAGACAGAGCGTTATAGCTCTCCCTAAATAAGGTAAGGTGGATATACCCTATGGGGTAGCACTCCCCTAGCATGGCCAGGGGGGCATTAACCTTCAAAAATTCCCAAAAAATGGTCAATTTTCCAAGTAAAAAGTGTGTTTCTGGCCTTGAAATGATGGGTTTCTTCCTCCAATATGACTTAGGGATCATGAAAAATTTTCTTTGATGGTTTCAAGGGGTTAAAACACATATAACACATGGAAAATTTCATGCGACACTTAGTAAGGTGCATATGGAACTTGACAACACTTAGTAAGGTGCATATGGAACTTGAAGACACTTACCAAGGTGCATACGACACTTTACAACATTTGTGACACTTAGGGTGAGATGCATAAGTGTGCAATTTTGACGTGTAACAACAACCTCAATAATTTTACGTCAGTGAACTCAAATTTATTTCTTCATCGATGAAGACCCACTTGAACTTATAAATTTTGACCAAATCTTAGATGAATACGGGTAATTGATTCCAATATCAAATGTGATCTATATTGTTGATGGTTTTACGTAATTTTCAAGGGAATTTTACATAGGGTTGCTATGAAAATTATAAACTAAGATTTGTGTCGGCAATATCGACCTTGCATCCATCAAATTGATACCGGTATCCATCAATTTGACATCGCTAAGCTAATTTCTCCCAGAAATTTGGGATTTTTCCCAATTTTCATCTTTTCCCCCAAATTCAACATAATTCAAAACTCTGCAGCCACGAATTTATCAAATTCACACTAGTCCTTGGCCCATATTGGTCTAGTGTTGAAACCTTCACTCTAGCACCACTATGTGGCGTACCCAACTCCTTTGTTGGGCACATCACTAGCCAAATCGACTTAATATTAACTTTAATACCATTTAAAAATGATTTTGTGCAATCATAATAAAAATTCTCATGAAACCAATGATAATTTCAATTTCACGAATACAAACAACAATAGTTACACACACATAAACATAGAATAAAATGCAATAATTAGACAAAAGTTAAGCACACTAGCCAAAAACCTTATCTTTATCAATATTTACACAACTGGCTGCAAAAAATGAATGTTCCACCCAACCATAGACTATGTTTCTCTATTTCTCTGATCAACGGGTCACCCCCAAGTTGGGGCTATGATTCCACATGGACGAATAGGCTCCTATGGATGGATAATGCCCATTCTAAGAACCCAATACCTAATAAACTCATAGTGACGTGAATCCTACATCAATGTCAACCACCCAACATTCTCCCCCATCACTATACACAACCCAAGGTATGAGATTTTCTTTTTTGCACCATGGTCCCTCAAAAAATCTCCATCGCATCCAAGGATTCAACACAAACCAGCTAGGAATCTCTTAGCTAGGGATTTAACAAATCTAGTTGTAACAGGAGTGCTCATAGCAACATTTACTCATGTTATTGGGTCATTTCTCATAGAAATATCATAACATTCATGACAACCTAATTATTGGCATAATTCACAGCTCCAACAAGATACTTTCACACACAGTATGGATGTCATTTATTTTCAACACCAAAACTTTGTTTTCCTCTCTCTTTCCAGCTGTAAAAATCAACAGCTCCCCTCTACTCGAATTTAATTTCCTTTTTTCCTCCCATGCATGTTGAATGTCACAATTCCCCAAAAATGCGTGTACTCAGTCCATGATATAATAACTAAGTGATATGACTCTCTCACTAAACATTCTTACATGCATTCAATGATATAATTCCCATCATGAGTGTATTAAGCATGTTTTCTTTTAACTAAGTGAGATGAATTTCCCACCAACCTCTTACATGAATTCATTAATTGGTTTAAAAAATCCAAAGGAGGATTAGATGGTTGATGAAATATTGATTTAGGAAAATGGCATGAGATTCTTAGGCATGTGGAATCCTCTCAAACCCCCCCTTAAGCCCCCTCTCTTGTGGAATCATACCCCCCCATGACTTTGGCCCTTATCTATATACAAATGATGATGTATTTAATTTTTGTTATTATTTTTAATGTACAATGTTTACATATTATATCGATTGGCCCTTGACCATTCATCACATATACAATTATACATATCTAATTCAAAAATCAAAATTGAGGTGTTCCATTGTCACATAAGATCGAGTTTAATTGGAAGTTAAAGAGGAAGGAACCTTAGCTTGAGTGAAGGAGTTGCAACAACAAGCTCAGGTATATTATCTTATCGTCAATGTTTTACTGACATTTATATAGATATTCCCCTCCTCCCAAAACATTCTTGTTTTTTTTTCAATGTTATTACATGCTAATGTTAGAATTGGTGTTGAACTTTTTTTTTTTTTTTTTGAATTTATAGTATTCATTTGAAATGATTTAATAGGTTTGAGAAAGGTGTCTTGTCTTATTTTCATTCAAGTATTCAAGATAATCCTATGGTATACGAATTTCTTGACTAAACAAATATTGATATCAATGCTGGAAAGCATTGTCCATGAATTCTTCTTCTCTTAATCTCTGTATTTCGAGTCCTTAATAGCATTTTCTTGGGAAAGATAAATTTTGAGTCTATTCTTTGTCTTTCGGTGAGACTCCAACCCTCTCACTAGAGATCAATATTTAATATAAGAATAAATCCCTCTAATAGTATTGGTGACCACTAGGGAGAATTTACTAAATTCTTCCTTTTTGGGTTGGCTTACTAGTTTCTAGTTTTCTATCTCTATTATCTTTAGAATTCAGTTTAGTTTTAAAGTATGTTTTTTTCTTTTTGGTTTACTCTATTTTATGCATGCAACTTTCTTTAGTGACATTTGTTTGTAGCATGCATGTTTCACTTGAGTACCCCACTTGAGCATTCTTGTGTGCATAGGTTGAATTTATGCACCCCACACATAGGTTGCATCAAAACAACTTGCACGCATGCATGTAAGTGGCCAAATATTTTGTAGGCCTATAAACTATTTCTTAGGCTACATATTATTAAATATTTAGAATATTTGTTGCATTTAAAAGGTAAAATGGATCTTTGGAAACCTCAGTTTTAAACTAGTTACAAGATTCATGATGTTTCGTTGAAATAAAAATTGTGGGTATGTGCATTCATCTTGTAGTTTTTTTATCATTTCAATTGCATTGATTCTCAAACACCACTCAATTCCATTATGTTACCCTCCTAAGTACTTAAAATCCTCTAAAAACAACACATAACTTAAAAGAAATAGATTCTTTTGTGATAGAAAAAATAACAATAGTGTAAGATTTAGGGTCTTGGTGGAGGTTTGGAGAGTAAACTCTCCAAATCCACCAAAACAAAAACTAGGAATTGATCAAAAAGTGTTATAATTCCTATAGTAGAAAAAAAGTACTTTTCAATAAAAAGTCTCTAACATAGGAATCAAGCACAAATTCATGTTGTTTAAGTGTTGATATTATCCCCTCATACTCAGTCAGTGGGTAGATGCATACTAGGGAACTTTGTTAAAGTTGGTATGTTACTAAGCATGACACCTTCTCTCTAAAGTTCAGCCATAGGATGAAGTCCTATATGTGCCTACCTAATGTAGAGACTTGACCCACAATTGCTCCTCTTGGTTACTAATCATGAATAGGAAACCTTAGTGACTATTCCTAGGTTCCTCATAATTGATTGCAAGTGGGAAGTGTTTGTGATACATAAGGTAGATAGTGAATCTCAATTGCAAGCCCCCTTACAGCTTTCCCCTCTTTGTTAGGGAGATTTCACCTACGATGGATGTTTTGAAATATTACTATAATTTATTTTTACACCTTTGTTGGTTGAACTTGGGTCCTCATCATCCTAGAATGACCTTTGAAAGGCCCTTTTCCGATTTATCACTTGTTGGACCCGTTTGTTGTAGGAAAATCTCCCTGCGGAAAGGTAGATCGCCTCTAAGAGCTTGACCTTAACCCTAGACAGAAAAATGCTTAACATGGACACTGACTTCCTTTCAAATCTATCTAAACTAATACATTAGAAGGAAGGATAACAGAAGTACCTTTTTATCGACATTTGTCCCTGCACGCTCCGAGTTGCGCTCCAATCTTTTTCTCCTCGCTGAGTTCTGCAAACAAACAAGATACGACTACTTCCTACTCCACTGATATTAGCTTGAAAATAGATCTATCAATTAACGATAATTTCATGTAACATCAGACACAAACTAGAAAGAAACAGGCCAAGCGTGTCATATTAATGAGAATAACGACAACAGTACTTACAATCGTAGATGCGAATGCGACAGCTTCGTTAAGTCCCCTTCGTCTAACCCTTGCTCAAAAGATCCACAACCTGGCTGACAGCAGCTTCACTGATCACTTCTCCTTTGGCTAACTGTGTGTTTCCTATGAGATCATAGGTTTCATGCTAGCAATTATTCCCCCTTTCCACCATCATAGAGCTTTCTTATATAGGTTGGGAGGAGCCTAACCTCTTGAGTTATGTTTAGAACAAGTTGGGAACCTCCTCCTTAGATCAGGGATATCTTGATGAAACCAAGAAGTCGAGTACAACTACCTCCTAATCTTGAAAGATACTTTCCTCATTCTCCTCAATCAGCTAACAATTGACCCAGATTAGGGAGCACTCCTTCAAAAGGGGCATCAGAGCGCTAGAACGCTCCCTGAGAATCTTAAGGGGAGAGCCAACGCTTCAAACATGGGCAGCGCTCCTTCAGAGGGGTGAGGAGGCGTTATAACGCTCCCTGAGGCCTTATAGGGGAGCGCCAATGCTCCTAAGGCTGTTTTAGGGGAGCGTTCACCCTCAAAACTCTTGATTGAAAGCCCTTTTTAGGTGTTAAGAGTTACCTGACTCCAGTGAACCAGTTCTCCTTCTTCAAACCAACTACATCAGATGTTTTAAGTGTCTACTTAGTGTCGTCATCATGGAAGTATGCTTAAACAACATTTGCGACACTTGTAACCAACTTGCGACACTTGCAAAAGTTGTAAGGAAGTTGTGACACTTACGACAATTGAGAGGAATATGCGACACTTATCCAGTTGAGAAATTTTGACGTGTAACAGAATGCCCCCGAAAGTATGAAGTTAGAAGATATGAACTGATGACTGAAATACTTTGTAGACGTTCAAGCAAGGGTATAGACTCAGAGAACCTGATGGAAGCTGCACACAAACATCCAACAAATATCATGAAATATTTCAAGACCCAAGGCAGACATACCTATGCTTGGGTGATCGAGACTTGTAAGGTATGGCCGCCATAATATACACTGCAGATCCATAATTGTATTGATAAAAGAGTATAGCCACTGAAGATACAATGTGGATCTATACTTTGATGACTCGGACTGATCGTAGCCACGAAGAATACATAGTGGATCTACGAGATGACAAGACATAGCCACGACCAATACAAAGTGGATCTATGTAACAATGTATGTGTTCTTTGTCCAATAAAAACTCCTTCGCAACCTGGGCGAAACATATATCAAAGTGAATTACTCAACCCAGGGTCTTCTTACCAATCCCAGTGTGATACGATTCTAACCATGTGAATAGATGTCTTGATGTCGAACATGGAAGAAACCACTTGATTACCAGTCAATGAGGTAAACCGTTAACAAGTGCGAAGGAGATCACCATTAATGTCAATGATTCCCAAGGTACCTTAGTACATTCCATCGAATGTGAATAGATGAGATGAGGTCGAACATTCGTGGAATCATTCGATCAGAGGTCAATAGTGTAAACCCACTGTCGAATGTGAGGAGGCCTGCCATTGAGGCATGCAGGACCCAAAGTACTGACTAGTTTCTAACTCTAATTCCCGGATAATGTGTTGAAGTCGACAGGAATAGACTCGTCGAGGGAGGGCCTTGATGTATCCCCCATCAACGACGCGAAACACATATAAAGATGTAATTGGTAGATCAAAAGAACATGGACTGACACGGTTTTTGAGACAAGATATTTGGGATGGTTGACTCTCGAGGCGGATACTTCCCTTGAACACTGAGGAACAACAGCAAACGTGACGTGGACCAATACTTATGCAATGGACGCGATGAATTGCTTCAGGTGACCCAAAGGAGTGAAAGGAACTCAAAGGATTGGCTCAGTGCAGAGGTTCAACGGATTATGATGTATGTAAATGACAAAGTGTCGTGTTCAAGGGAGACTCTAAGAAGTGCTAGATGATGTTCTCAAGAGACTGCTTGGCTTGCTC
>ML823137.1:169148-185282 GCA_009831015.1 Picea engelmannii
ATAGCTTAGATGTTTGAACATCTAGTGAGCATAGTTTTTCAATAATGCCTTGATGCCCCTTTTTCAATAATTTTGTCATGCCATTAGAGCTTATCACCTTACCGGGTTTCCCCATGATACCTCTTAACTCAATTTATTTTCCTTCCAATGAAAATTTCATGAAAAGTTCTTGAAAATTAAAAGCCACCGTTCCTAATGATTGTAACCATTGGATTCCTAGTACAACATATGCACCAACCATGGGTATAGAAATCATTGGACTATTCATTACATATTCCCCCATAGTAAGATTGATCTTACTGCATTTTCCTGAGCAATTGATAGTTCCTCCATCTGCAATCATTACTTGAAACTCTGGCGCTAGATATACAAAGCAATTGAGAGTTGTGGCTAATGTATAGTGAATGAAATTTTGAGTACTGACAGAATCAATTAGGACTATTACCTTCTTGAGACTAGTGAATAGGACTAGTCAGATACCCTATCTTACACAGGGTGTATCTACAAATTTAAGATGACCCAGAAGCTGAACTTTTTACCACAGATACCTTTCTAATTTCTGTGAATATCCTCCAAATTTCAGGGTCTGAAATGTTACAAAAAAATATTTATAGCGAAAATTCCACAATGACTCAGTTCAGGATGATTCCATAACCCTATCTTCTACAGGTTGTATCTCCGAAAGTATAAGGCCTCAGGAGCTGAATTTTTAACCCAACGTACCTTGACCCGTATACTAAATATCCTCCAAGTCGTCCCTTCTTAAAAGTTGTATAAAACAAGTTATAGTGAAAATTCCAAGGTGTCTCATATGTAGTAGTGAAACCCCAAGACCTTGAGCTCTAATACCATATGTTAAGAACCAAATATCAATATAGCATAGAAAAACCTCAGAAAACGTAATCAACGCCTTGAAAAAGAGATAATTTCAGATAATAAGCCTCTTCTATGGGGCAACCTCCTTTTACCCCACTTAAATGTTCAAGTACAAGATGATTCAAAATGAAAATGTCTCATTGGTATATATAGGAGACTAGGAGGTATAATTACAACTAATGGCCTAAAGCTGACATAAATAAAATAACATTACTAATATAATATGCCCCAATTAATGGGTAATGAGCCAATATTAGGGCTTAACAAAGACCCATGGAGGCCCAATCTAGGCTTGCTCCTCCAAAATTGTCCACCAGTTGGGTCCTGCAAAGACAAATGGATATGCCCTCGAAGGATCTCAAGTAAAAGCATCGTGATGAGTAATTCAAATCAATAAAATATCTATTCAAGAAAGTAAATCCAAACCACCTCATCAAAATAAAATGATGTTCAAAGACCCTATTCAATTTACCAAGTTTGAGTATGGGAGGGTTGACAAAATGACCTATTGGGTGAATCGGCCCTCAAGTTTAGGGGTGTTTCTTGAGGGGACCTCCTTCTAAGTCATGTGGGTGAGGTGTCATGGATGAAGGTAAAACAATTTGGGCATGGGGTTCATGACATAAAAGGGGTTGTTACATTGTAGTGTCTCACTTATGGGTGCCTCTGTATAAGGTGTGTTGCACCTTCATTTTCAATGCATCCTTTTTCCATGTCCATTCATTGCCATTAATTAATTAATAATCCAAAACCTTGGGTGCTTCCTATTGGTGAATTTATTAGATTGGGGGGCTAGCACGACAAGGCCACTTCAAGCTAGAGGTATACAGAGTGCCTTATGCAAGGAAAGAAAGGGACACTACATGAGTTTACACACCTCAACAAGTGTGGACATTTATATAATGTTAATTTGCTATTGCAGGTCTTTGATTTTTAGGCGAAGCTTTTCATTTCTCTCGAGACCTCTTTGGGTGAGCATCTAGAAGGTTCATAATTTTAGGATTTTATCTTTTTCCAACCACAAGCATCTAGTCCTTCATTCCCTTCTTCCCATGAAGTGAGGGACAACCCATTATTAGGTCAGTATGCCCGGAAAACCCAAAAGGTGAGAAGATGAGGGGATGAAGTGTGGAAAGTGGCAAGTATGGTTAGGAATGGCATGATGACTCATCAAAAGGAACTTCAAGTAGCATACCTATCCCTAAGGGTGACCCACTTACTAGGGTACAATTTCAACCACCATGGTGAAATAGGGAAAAGAGCACAATGTCCAAGCAAATGTCACATAATCAAAATCAGGAATAGATGCAACAAGCTCAAATGCCTCAAATATTGAAATAACACTCTCCATTATACTTGACCTGTACCTCATGGAGAAAGAACCAATTTCTTCTGGAGGCTAGCCAATGCGGTGGATATTTTCATGATCAACCTCGAGTTGTGGTGGTCATATGGGTCTCCATGTTTGTAACCTAAGGGCATCGAGACATCATCTCCTTGGTTATCCCACAAAATGGGGATAACATATATCTCCTACTTGGGGACATGTGCTCATCGTAGAGTGCATAAGAACCACAACATCTCCTAGTATACATATGCCTACACTGAAACAAAATATCTTAAAATATAGGGTGGTTCTATCACCCTTCATCCATATACATCAAAACCAAAAATGAAACTAATCTAGAAAAGAAAATTTTAGCATTTTTTTTTAAATTTGTAAACTAATCATGAAATCAATGTGCAAGTAGAGAAAAATGAAATATGAAATGCATCTAAACTATAATGAGAAAATAAATATGAAAGTGCGAGGAAAGAAAGATGACCTGCCTACTTACATGGGGGCCTTAGGGATATGAATATTAGGTGAAAGATGATGTCAGGTGAATTCATATAACCAATGCAACCAGTTGATCATCTCATCAAAGTATCTCCCCCGGTGCTTAATCATGTGAAACAATAAAGATAAGTCCAACACAAAATTATCATGAGCGTAAATAGATATATAATCATGAAATGAAATGAAACTCATGTGGATGGGTGGGAGGGAGGAAATATTGTTGAAAAGAGTATCTGCAATCCTGATCATCCTGGAAATCATGCTAGAAAAGGATAGCCACAGGCTCAATCAATCCATCTCTGAAGAGGACTATTGTATATAAACGAAGGTTCATCTTTGTTCATTCACAAGGATCCACTACTTGTTGAAGACTAAGAGGAGGTGAGAGATTAGAAGAATAATGCATGGATTCCTAGAGAAGAAGATAAGAGGCAAGGGACAACCTCATGTCTAGAGAAATAAAAATGGTGCATCTTCATCTGTGATTCCTCGTAAAAATACTCAAGATGAAAATACTTTTTCTTTTTAGAGTGAGCATTTAATTACTTTGGAATCACCACATCCTGATGTTCATTTGGAATTGAGGACAAAGGTGGTTGGGAGTCCTCACGGAACAAGTTTTTATCCCAAAAAGGATCTGCATCACAACTCCCAAGGGATGGCCAAAAATTAGCATGAAAATGTTGTGTTGATTCATCCTCAAATGGACGGAACAAATATGTAATCATATCATCATCAAGATGCCAAACATCTGAATCGTACATGCATGAATACCATTCTTTTGAAGATGATACCTCAACCCCCTCTTCCTAAGAGCTACCCTCAATGTCATAAATGGGGTCTCCATCAAAAATGACACAACAAACATCTCATCTATGTCTCCTATTTTGTATGAACATGTTTATATGATCATCAACTAAATCCACGGGTTCTTTCATAAAACCATCAATATGTAAGAGTGGAAATCAGATTTTTCACTGCAATGGAATTCATTTGATTAATATTTCGAGCCCACTACTGTGGCTCTTCATCAGGACAAAAGACAAATTGTCAAGCTAAGGATAAAGACAATTGTTTTCATAAATAATGTTGTAACATGTGTTTTTGACTCTAACGACCTTCATTTTTTAACTTATCCTGGAATGACATCTCCTTCACAAAAACTATAAAAACATTAAATCCCAAAAAATTAAGTTAAAATATAACTATAAGGAATGAAAAAGGTTTATTAAATTGTTAAATTTATAAAAATATAAAAAAAGTAATCAAATAAATATAGTAGTAATAATGGTGTATCCCTTTACACAATGATCCCCATAGATGAAGTGGTTGAAGTGATTAAGAACCTAACAAATCTAGAGACAACCAGTCTAGTGAATATATTCCTTAGATCTACATTTTTCAGCTTCCAAGGTGAACTATATGAACAAACATGCGGTGTGGCAATGGGCTCCCCCCTTTCACCAATAGTGGCTAATCTATTTATGGATAATTTTGAACAAAAATATCTAAGCTAAGACCCAAAAAAACCTAACTGGTGGGTGAGATATGTTAACGACACAAACATCATATGGGAACATGGAGAAGAGGAGCTAATTAAATGTGTAGAGCATCTAAATAGCCAGTAAAACCGCATCAAGTTCACACTAGAACTGGAGAAATACCACTCATTACCATTTCTCGATGTCATGATGATAAGAAAATAGGATGGTTCTATTACACATGGCGTCTATCGAAAGAAAAATCATACTGACCAATACCTCCACACAAATTCTCACCATCACCCCAATTAGGAAAGAGGGGTCCTCGACACTCTCATCACAAGAGAAATGAGCATATAAGACAAGGATCATATTCAACGAGAGAAAGAACATCTTTGGATGGTTTTTAGGAGGAATGGCTACTCGGATTCAAAAATAGACAAAGCCTTTAAAAAAGATGAAGAAAGACATAACAAAGATGACAAAAATGAAGATCATAAAGTCTTCCTACCCTATGTTCAATGCATGACAGATAGGATAGCTCGTCTTCTGAAGAACAAGAACATTAGAACAATATTTTCCCCTCCAAACAATCTCAGTAAACTCCTTAGCATGGTCAAGGACCCAATTAGTCCCACGTAAGGTCTGTATATAATTCCATGCACATGTGGGAAGACCTACATCAGAGAAACAGGAAGAAAAATTAGCACAAGAATCAAGGAACATAAGTCAAACATCATTCATAGCAGGGTTAAGAAATCATCTCTTGCAGAACACTCTCATAAAACCAAACATCACATCTTGATTGAGGATGCTAAGGTTCTGGAAAGAGTGGATCAATGGCCTAAGAGACAGATAAGGAAGGCTATTGAAATCTCCAAAAACCCAAACTACTTAAATAGGGATGATGGTTTGATATTGAGTTGGACTTGCCTTCCTAGTTTTTATAATGCTTGACTTTTGTCCCCCTGGTTTTTGCTCTTTTTTGTTTCTTGTCTTCCTTATAGTTGGTGGTGTTTGATTGTCTCTTTGTGTGGTACCTAATCTTAATTTTCTCTCCTTGATCATTATTACAATTTATTTCATTTTTTTTTAAATGCTTTTACCTTGTTTTATGCTTGACTTTGTTTCATTATCTTGTTTTTGGGTTTTATGTTACTCTTTTAACTACAATAATTATTGGATTGTATTATTTCTTTTTGGGTTCCATTTTATTATATTTATATCTCCCTCTTTATCTTTTTGTGGTCCTTAATTTTTTTATTTTTCTTTTGTTTTCATTATTGTTTATTGTTTGGATGATTTGTACTTGGTTTATTTTTAAGTTATTATTATAATAAGCATTATTATTGGTAGTATAAGGACGAAGAAGTTCAAGAGTGAAGGAGATGTAAGGATTGGAGGATATTTCGACAATGGCGGGATAGGGTTAGGTTTTTCTGACAGGGTTAGGGGTTTATCGGGCATTGGTGCGGGTTTAGCAGGCTAGCTTTGGGGATTTTTGTCAGAGAGATGCTCGGATATGGCGACAGTAGAGGAGGGGGGAGACCCTAGCAACTCTGATGGTGTGGGGATCCTAGATTCCTTCTCGGTAGGATCAGAGGGGTGCAGACCTTTAGACGTATGGAAGGCGACAGGTGGGGATTGCGTTTCGATTGCGAATGGGATTCCAAGGTTGGAGGTCAGTGCATCGGGGTTTCCCATGTGTGCGGAGGCTATGAGTTCGGGAGATATCTTAACAGGGGTGACAGGTATGGAATTATCTTCGGTGGGTGAGATGCCCTTTTCTAGAGGCCTGGTTTTCTCTGAGGGTTGGGGAGGAGAATACACGTGCTTCTCTAAGTTAGTGGGGGGTCTTGCAGGGGATTTGGGGAATGTTGAGGGGGGAATCATCTCAAGGCTTAGTGTCCTGATTTCAGATTTTCTGGAGAAGACTTCTTTATGTGGGCCTGGAACGGTTTCGGAGGGTTTCAGTTCTCCTTTGTCTTACTCATCATCCGACTTTTTGGTTGACGCTGCTCTGGGTGGTGGCAGGGGAGATGGGGTTACTTCTAGCGTGGGTGCTATTTAGGGTATTGCGGGTTCAGTTCTTGAGAAGAGGGTGGAACTTCCCCCCAGGGACTCTTAGTGGGTGGAGAGACTGCTAAAGGGTCTGAAAGGCACAGAGGGATGTCTCACTTCGTCCTCCAAACCCATCCAGTGTGCTCGAGACAGGACCTGCACTAATCGACTTGTGTTTGGGGCGGATATTGACATGGACATGGTGGTGGATTTTTCAAAATGGGTAGTGTTTGGATGGGTTAGGGGCAAGAAGTTGGGCATGGCCTTTCTCAAGGACTGGATAACCAAGAATTGGTTATTTGATATGGCTTTGATGCCACGCATATGCTTACTAACGAGTGGATGGTTTGCTTTCATTTTCACATCCACAAAGGATGTTAATTGGGTATTACAGAAGTTTTGGAGCATGGTGGATAAACCCATTACCCTTAAGCGATGGACCACTTCTTTAGATGCAAAGAAGAAAAGGATCGAAGAAAAAACAATCTGGTTCAGGCTCTCTGGTCTCCCAATGCAGTTCTAGAATCCACAATGCTTTGTTGCCATTAGCAATATGCTAGGGATTTTTTTGGAAGCGGATATTTCCTTTGAAAATTCTGGGTATATGTTAGTGTCTCGGATTCTGGTCAAGATTAACTTGCGACATGCCTTACTACAGAAGATGACGATTGAGTCGGTGGCTGGTACAATTGTCTAGATCCTGGATTATGAAGGGATTCCCTTTCGGTGTCACATGTGTCATGTTTACGGACATGGAGTTGTCGAATGTCCCTTTCCTTTCAAAGGGAATGGTCGTAAATCCAAAGTCTTTGGTTCACCTTCCTCGCCCTCAAGTAAGTCTATGGAGGATCAGTTGGTCGCCAGAGAGAATAAGGGGGGTTTTGGGAATCCATCAGCAAACAAGGATGTAATAGGTTCTCGCACAAGAAATTGGGGTATCTTGGGTTGCGGAATTGGCTCATCTAATGTTGTTGGGCCAAAACATTCGCCAGATTTGGAGGAAATTCTCCGTCGAGAGTAGGATTTATCGGGTAAGTCTTTACTGGATGTCTCATTGTTTTCTTCTTCTCCTTTTACAATTGTGGAGCTTGATAGTGTGGTTGGGAATGGTGTGGGTGATATCTTGAAAAATGGTGGGAAGGGTAATTATGTGGCCCATTTGATTTCTATTTCATGCCCCTTGTCCTCCAGTGGTTTGGTTTTTTCTCCCTCTCTAGTCATACCTTCTTTGAACTTTGGGAGGGTGGGGGGATTTTCATCGTCTGAGGTATTTCCTTTGTCTGTTCAGTTTTCCTTACAATAGGTAGGTGTCATGGTTCTTGGTAATGGCCTCCCCTCTTGCTCTTCATCCCTGCCCCCCTCTTCTGAGGTTTCCCCTTCCACTCTCTCCTCCTTCTTAGCCACCCCCTCTGCTTCTACAGACTCCTCCTCAGAAGATTGTAAGGTTTGTTATCACCTTAGAAGTAGGTCGGTGTTCAAGGGGGAACTCTTGGCATCTGGTGCCCAAGTTCCAAATGGCCATGGACTGGGACCTTTCCTCGTACTATTTCAGTGGGTAAAGGAAGGGGCCAGAAATCACATCTACTCTTAGCACAAGATCGGGCCAAGATTGATTTGGCTTCGGGAAGGAAATATTCTATTGTTTGGGTGCTTAGAGAAAATCAAACCCATGAGGTAGTTACCTCATGAGGGTCCTATCATTCAATTACCAAGGGTTGGCGAACCCGACGAAAAAATCATCTCTTCGAAGGCTGGCGGAACTAAATTTGTCAAATGTCATTTTGTTACAAGAAACTTTAGGGGATAGTGTTCCAGTGGTAAAGACTCTTGAATCCTTTTTTTCAGGATGGATGTTTGCAGAAGTAGATGCCAGGGGTCATTCGAGGGGCTTGGCCAATGGGTGGAAAAAAAATATTTGTAACTTGGAAAGTGTTTGCGGGTTCGCTTTGGGTATTGGTCTGTCGATTTTCTCTGTTGACCTGGGGTGTAGTTTGACAATTATTAATGTATATGGGACTTATAAAGATCATCAATGATACCAGAATTATTTATCTGAGTACGAGTGGATCAGGGATAAGGATATTATTCTTGGAGAAGATATTAATTTCTCTTTTGGGGGCTCAGAGGTGTGGGGGCAACAGGCTGCCCCGGACTCCTTAACCAATTTCTTTCTAAATTTTTTGGACTAGGTGGGATTGGTGGACGTTGAACCTCAAAAACTAACCCCCACTTGGTGCAATAAAATGGTTGGGGATGATCGGGTGGCTAAGAATTTGGATATATTTCTCTTGGAAGAGGTGTTCCTGGATTCTTTTGAGTTGGTTCGACAGTGGGTTGTATTTGGCAGGGAATATGATCATTTACCGATCATGTTAGACCTAAGGGATAGAAGCAGGAGGGTGTCGATCCCTTTTAAATTCTTTGAGGGATAGATCTCAGACCCCTCCTTTCAAGATCTAGTGAGGAGGTTGTGGTCTCCAATAGTGGATGGGAATTAGTTTCCTGTGGCAATCCAGTTTGTGGAGAATCTCAAAAGGTTGAAACAAGCGACTAAGGGCTGGGCTAGGGAGAAAAATATCAAGGATGATCAGAATTTGAGAGACAATGAATCTAATCTATCGGATCTCCATGGTGGGGTAGGGTAGGGGTTCTCTAGTCTCGATGCCAAAGAACTATTGTGTGATTTCGAGAAAAGTCAGAGGGTTTTACTGGAAGAAAAAGAAGCTCTATGGAGACTAAAGAGTCATGATTTATGGATCTTATTTGGTGATGAGAAAACTAATTTTTTCCAAGCCTTCACCAAAGGTAGGAAAATGACTAATACCATTTGGGGCTTAAGGGATCGGTCTAGGGAGGAGGTATCTTCTTTTGAAGTCTTGGCCAAGCTAGGTACTGAACATTTCAGTGAGGTATTTAAAGCACAAGAGGGTTCGTCTATTGCAGAAATTGTTCATGTGGCTCGATTATTTCCCCAGTTTGTAGAGGAGGTTGAATTTGGGCCCTTAATGGAACATGTAACTGAAACAATAACTACTGGAATTTCTCCACTCTTTCCAAAAAGGGAAAATCCATGGGCCTGATGGCTTGCTTATTGAGATTTGTTTGAGTTTCTTTGATGTAATTGGACCTGATATTCTGAAGGTGGTTGAAGAATCAAGGGTGAATGGCCACATTCATAATCCTATAAACTCTACCTTCATAGCGCTCATTCCAAAGTCAAATCCCCTCCTCCTTTGAATATTTTCGGCCTATTTCATTATGCAACTGTCTGTACAAGATTATCTCAAAGGTAATCAGTAGAAGGTTGAAGAGATATTATCTAAACACATTTCCTGTGAACAATTTGGTTTTTTGGAGGGAAGACAGATCCATGAGGCCACTCGTGTAGCTCAAGAAGGCCTTCACAATTTAAAATTGAGGAAGCTCAAAGGATTTGTGGTGAAAATTGACTTATCTAAAGCATTTTATCGGGTAAACTGGTTGTATATAAGAATTCTCTTGATTCATCTGGGGTTTGGTTTCAATTTTACCAATTGTGTTATGGGCTATAAGAATTCGGTTTCTTTCTCCATACTCCTCAATGGTTCAGCCACTCATTTTTTCCAAGTAGAAAGAGGATTGTGTCAAGGTTGTCCTCTGTCACCTTTACTTTTCCTCTTAGTAGCAGAAGGGCTCAGTCGTTTTTTGGTGGGGGGAAATAATTTTGGGAGATTCACAGGTATAAAAATTTATAATGGGTTGTTCATCACACACTTACTCTTTGTTGATGATATCCTAATATTTTTTGATGGCTCGAAGCGAGAAGCTGTCATTTTAATTGAAGGTCTCACCATGTTCAAAAGAGAAACTGGTATGCGGGTTAATGAACATGAATCTAGTATTCTCTTCTCTTTGGTTGAGGGAGATGTTATTCAACACTTCTTGGATCAGCTCCCTTTCCATATGCAGGGGTTGGATGAGGGACTGAAATATCTAGGTTTTCACTTAAAACCCAATGATTATCGGAAGACTGATTGGCTATGGATTTTGGAAAAATTGGAAAAAAGATTGAAGGTTTGGAGTAATAAATGGATTTCTAGGGCGGGGAGATTAGTGATGATCAATTCGGTACTGGAGGCAATATCAGTTTATTGAATGTCCCTCTCTTGTATTCCAAAGGGTATTCTAGAAAAAACTAGAAAAATGTCTTTCTCTTATCTGTGGAAGGGAAAGAAGGAGAATCGGGTGATTCCATGGGTCCACTAGGAGAGAATTGCAAAATCAAAATCTCTTGGGGGTTGGGGATTAAAGAATATTTTCCTTTTTTCTAAAGAATTAGCAGCAAAATCTGTGCAGAGACAGATTTCCACAAAAACTCTTTGTACCAAAGTAGTCATTTAGAAATATGTGGCTCCACTTTTTTTGTTGGAGTGGCTCAGGCACCCAGGACTTCAAGTGACAGGGATATTTGTTATGTTGAAGGTTGTACTAAATGATTTTGAAGTGGTTGGGAATGGCTTAGTCTGGCGAGTTGGGTATGGAACCTTGCTCAGGATTGGTCGAAACCCCTGGGTAGGCAGCTCTAGAGAGCACATACTCCCTAAATAATTATGCTCAATTTTGGATTGAGAGGGGTACTTCAATCTGGCACAGGTTGGGGACCCTCTCACCTCAAATATTTGGCACCAAGGTTCGAAAGACAGGAGAACATTGGACTTAGTTGGGGATGATTTTATTACATGGGACCGATATATCAGTGTTCTCATGAGAGAAAATATTTGTTTTTCTGCTCGGGATGATGAACTCCTTTGGGATGGGGATTCGAGAGTGGTATACACCCCAAAATATGGTTATGTGCAGTTAAGTACTAAACTCTTGCAACAAGACACAAAGTAGTGGTGGAGAAAAATATGCAAACAAAGATGCCTAGATAAAAGGAAAATTTTGGTCTGGTCTATTCTAGAGAACAAAATTCCAACATGGGAAAATCTACAGAAGAGACAATTCAATGGTCTGAGCTAGTGTTCGCTATGTAAATAACAGGAGGATATTGTTGACCATCTATTTATGTGATGTCCTTTTATCACTTCAGTATGGGCAGAAGTAAACAGTTTGAACAATTTTGTTGGTGGATGGAAAGGGACATCCTTTGAAGAGGCCTTAGAGGGTTGGCTCTTGTTGAGGACTCTGCAGGATCTCAAGGCCTTTCCCTTTATTGATGCATGGGGGATTTGGCTCGCTAGGAAATCCTCGCTATTTCGGGATGACATCCAGTCCCCACTCTGTGTAGCCATCAATTGCCTTGGTATCCTTGCACACTTAAAACTGGTGATTAGGGTAGGTCTTGGAAATGCTTTAGGGGTTCAGAAGGAACAAATTGATAGGGGGCGGCCTTGGGATTTTTTTGATGGGGTGGCCTCAGGAAATCACTTACTTTGTGGGGGTGGTGGTTGTTTATACTTTTATGTACATCATTTTTTTCTACTTAGGTTTGGGTTGGGTGTTGGTACAAACAATTTCTCTGAGATCATGGCTTTAAAACTGTTACTTTTATTTGTTGTGGAAAAATGTTTCAAAACTTTATAGTTTTTTGGGGATTCCTTAATGGTCATCAACTGGGTGAACCGGATTCAAAGTTATCATATTACTCATCTTATGCCTATTCTTGAGGAAGTTATGAGTATTATCACTACTTTTGACTCTATATCTTTCTCTCACATCTATGAGGAGAGGGAAAAAATGGTTGATAGGCTTTCCAAAGAAGCCTCACAGTTAGATTATGGCATCTGGCACATAACCGAACATTCAACAAGGAACAGTTTTGATTACCACAGACCTTTTTAGCATGGTCTATTATAGGAGATCTTCTGCTCTTCTTACAACTCTTAGCAAGAAAATTGGGTTTACCTATATTCGCGTAATTGTAAATCGATATATAAGAATCATGTTTTGTTTAATGTATATGGTATGTAAGAAACTGGGTCTCAGTGTGTGAAATGTGGGAAAGGAGGGTTTTTGGCTTTATGTCAAAATTGTTATTTTTGTTGAAAATTTTAGTAATGGAAGTGACTCCACCAAGACAATATATATGTGGCTATTCTTCATAGTCAATATATATCTATGAATGTAATTGTGTACCACTTTAATGAAATTATGAATTTTTATGTGGAAAAAAAATATTATTGGTATTATAAGCATTATAATTATTATGTTTATTTGATTAATTTTTTATATTTTTATAAGTTTAACCATTTAATGAACCTTTTTCATTCCTTATAGTTATATTTTAACTTAATTTTTTGGGATTTAATGTTTTTATAGTTTTTGTGCAGGAGACGTCATTCCAAGATAAGTTAAAAATGAAGGTCGGCAACTACAAAACACATGTTACAGCATTATTTATGAAAACACTTCTCTTTATCCTTAGCTTGACAATTCATCTTTTGTCTTGATGAAGAGCCACAATAGTGGGATTGAAATGTTAATCAAATGAATTCCATCGCAGTGCAACTGCGATTTCCACTCTTACAAACATGACTTGCAAATTCTCAGTAATTAACCATCAATATGACTGAAAATAACCATATATTTATCTCCATGTGCAGGAAGGACAGAGGCCAGGGTGGCTTCAAATGGATCTTCAATTTCTTCATCATTGAGACTAATTGCTTCTTCAACTTCATGCACAAGAGGAAAGCAAGGTTGGACAACCTCACCTTCATCAAGAGGGAGCAAAAATAATGATGTCGCAACATGTTGTGCTTCATAGAGATTATTTTTTCTCTGTATGGACATGCCCCTCCATCACCTCTTCATCGTGATGGACTCGATCCTTAGTGCAGGATGCTTTGTTTGTGTTTTCCAAAAAGGATTTCTTGCATCCAAGGGTTCCTCTAATATTTCTTCATTTCCAAAGCCATGGAATAAAGTATCATTAAGACCTTAAAAAGGGTCACAACTCATCATGTTCTCTTATTGATGTGCAGTAAGAGAAGAGCCGTGGATGTCTTCATCAAAAGGAAATGCAGGTATAAGCACTTCATCTTCATCAAAAGTCTTTTCGGGATCTTCATCGAGATCTTCATGGTGACTTTCTTCATATATTTGTCCTTCGTTCATTTCTTCATCCTCAAGGGCTAGTTCTTTGGTAGATTTTTGAAATAACTCTTTTATACGATTCATCATTTCCTCATCAACTTTATTAGCAACCTTTTCCTTTTCCATCTGTAAAAGTTCCCTCCTTGAGGCATAACAAGTTTTGAACGAGGGTTCATCCCATGGTGCCATAATTCCATTGACTGAGAAGGTACCTCAAAGGAGTCGTCAGATGAGGTCAAGGCTCATCAAAGGATGAAAGGGGACAAAGGGAAATGTGGGTTCTTGAGAAGGTGGATTCACCAGATAAGCTTCAAGAAGAGATCATCAAGGGTGGAAAGGGAACATCCTTTAGGTGGAGTCGTCGGATAAGCTTCAAGAAGAGATCATCAAGGGTGGAAAGGGAACGTCCTTTAGGTGGAGTCGTCAGGAAATCTACGGGAAGGATTTGGGATAGCTTGCCAAAGTTTCATTATGGTTCAGAAGAGGATTCAAAATCCTCCCCGACAATGGCGACAAAATTTTATCACCAAGTTGTAGGTTACAAAAATCCCGACCCAACCACCAAATGGTGACAACTTAGAGAAAACCTACCCACTTTCACCTTAGGAAGGTATCCCCCTCACTTTAGAGATGAAACAATCACCTCAAGGGGGGGATCTCAGATGACCCTAGGGGGAAATGAAACGAAAAGTGGAATGATGGAAGTGTAGAACCTATAGGTCAATATACTAAGCATGGAAAGGCTTGGGAAAGAGAATTGGTGGTAGCCAAATGTTTCCAAGGGGTAATATTACCTGTAAAGAGTGATGTACCTATCTGAGACACAAGAACAATCCAAGTATATGCGTATAATGTTAGGTGGGCAAGCAAATTAAGATTGTTGTCCCTAATTGCAGTATTAAACAATGATGTATATTAGAAACAAAACGATATTGACAGCTGCAAAATAAATTTTCTCAAAGGTTAGTGAAAGGTACAAGAGACAAGCTAGAAAATTGAGTAGTATAGCTCAAGAAGATAGCATAAAATATTAACAACAATGTAAGGTTGTGGTAAACAAGTTATGCAGAATTCATTATCAACCTTATGCATGTAACAAACAATTTATGGCAGAGAAATTACCCACCAAAAATTTGTTGGATTACTAAGAGGGGCGGTGAATCAGTAATAGCGTAATTATAATCCATTTTCTTCAAATGTTATATCAAGGTAGAATTATTATCCAATAATGAGCAGTGAGAAATAAACAATCACACACATACACAGTACACCAGTGTTTTACGTGGAAACCAAAATCGGGAGAAAACCACGGAATGATTTTTCTTATATGTCTTGAAGAATTACATTCATTGGAAGCACCAACTTCCTTTGTTTTCCAACTGCAACTGAAAGGAGGCTACAACCCCCTAGTTTCTCAGGCTACAACCTGAGGGAAGCTCCAACTCCCCAATTCTCTGGATACAACCAGAAGGAGGCTACAACCCCAATGTTCTCCAGCTGCAACCAGAAAGCGGCTACAACCACCTGTCCTTGCCCCGTTCTGCCACCCTGAAGTAGAAGTAGAATGATGGAACCACTGTCACACTATCACTGTGAGATATACCGTTGTAAACCTCTGTACCAATAAATCTGAACCATGCATCAACCTGTACCATAAACAAGTGCATCAACCATGCACCAACCTATAATCAACCTGTACCATAAACAAGTGCATCCAACCATGTACCAAGTATGTACCAATCATGTTTCAACTACTCATCAACTATGACTCATCAATATGTACCAACATCATCAACTATACACCTCATGTATGTGTTCCAACTCATCAATTACTTGTCTCAACCATGTACTCAACATGTACCACAACCAAAATCCCTCATCAATTTCATCATCCAAATCTAATTTGTAGCTCTTTAATAGACCTGGTGTATATGATCACATTCATGCAAACCTTTCTTAACTTTAAAAACAAGAGACTAGCATTTTCATTAAACTTTTATTTAGTCTCACATGCCTAGTTTTGGATTAGTCAACAACCCTAACTTGAAGTAAGCATAGCTTTGAACCTGTACTGTATAAATAACTAAAAATGATATACAATGTTCTTCAGTGTGTTTAATGCAATTCCTCCAAGTTTCACTACTTGGAACCTCTCAGAAAAGGAGTTATAAAACAAATGACATACCTTGCTTAATTTTGACTTATTCTAGAGAGCGACCTTGTAGAGCGTGCCCCACACAAAATATTTGATGAAATGATATTAAACTATAACAAAAAATACTAAAGACTGTACCCTAACCAAAACATTTGGTCTCACTAAATTTGGATCTGTTATGAAGAAGTTATGACGTTTTTACCCGAAACACCTGATTTTGACTAGTTTCAGGACTTGCCACAAACCCTATTTTCCACGGAGTGTAACTCCAAAAATAAAACGACCCACAAGATGAATTTTTTTCCACAAATACTTGGATATGTTTTATCACTTTATTATCAATTTCACGGTCTGAATCATTATAGAACAAAATTTATAGCGAAAATGGTGAGATGACCTGTAAATAACATACCTTAGAAAGCACCATCAAAAGAATTTATCCTTCCTTGCATTTCGGCTTTCTTTTCTTCACCTTCACTCATAATTTTGGTTTATATATCATTGGTTACCTCAAACACATATAGATATTCAATATTCTCAAGTGTGATTCAAATGAGAGAGCCTTACCTCTTATTTATACTCTCCAAGTAGCTTCCTTAAAAACATCTTCTAGGTCACTTGGCCCACTTTCCTTATTTTAGGGT
>ML823138.1:0-22512 GCA_009831015.1 Picea engelmannii
GGGGATGGAATACCCTTGTTTTAAACATTAGATTATATTAGATTATGTAATGTCTTAATTGTGTGGCTACAATTACATGTTTCAAGATAGGTGGGTTGAGTTGCATGACCTCACAACGTACATATATACATACCTTGTAATATTTTTAGCTTGGATAGAAAGACAAAGGCCCCAATAATGAATGGTTATGAGTCCATGTTGTGAGATTAGTTATGATTTTATGTTTTTGTTCCTAATGTATAATAGTGTAGGTATATTGTCATCGTTCACTTTAGTTTATGTTTAAATTTTATGAAGAAAAAGAGGAAATATAAGGTATATTACAAAAACCTTGAAAATGGTTAGTAAGGATCACAAGGGGACTATGATCCCACAAGAGAGGAAGATGAAAAGGAATCCATGGGTAAAATTTTCCTTTCCATATGTCCTTTGGATAACCCACCATCCTTTTTACCATGTTTTATTAAAAATATCAATAACCACTTTGACCATGTGTATGTCCAAAGGAAAATTGATTACATTCGTGAGAGGGCATGTATTCCTTATGTAACCAAAAGTAGAAATGCTCATCTTGGATCTTCCTATTACATTCTTCTGAGCTATTATCAAATGAAAATGGTGTAAGGTCCCAACTCTAAAAGGGATTCTTGTGATTGCAACCCATGCCAAAAATTCATGGGTTTGAGAGGATGTGTGGGTATACAATAGGTGAAATGTTTGGGTAGCATGTAGAAGATGGAAAATTGTTGATTCTATAGTGGAATCCATGTTTGTAGTGTGAGAAGAGTGGACGGGGATAAATAGAACCTTTTTACACATTGCATATATTGATTGTTGATTATATATGTGCCATAACCACCATATTAGATTAGTATCCCAAAGGGAAATCAGAAACTTGACACTCGTTTCCTACACCAAAGAATTTAATGGATAAACTTTCCAGTGAACTATGTAGACGACAAGGGAAACAATTGAGTTGGTTTTGTTGTCAATTGAGAGGAGGGGTTCTATGGTTGATTAAAGATTAGAGAGGTATATAGAGTACATTGTGGTATGGGATTGATTGAGTTGGGTGTATTGTGGTTTGGATTGAATGAAAGATAGATCCTAATGGTTTTTTGTTTCCATTGCAGTCTCATAACCCAACTTATGGGTGAAATTTAGTGCAAATGGATACAACTGGGAGGTGAATCACTCCTCTACAAATGGTTTTGGTGGATAATATTCTAAGGAATTATTTGTATTCATATATCTCTACTTGGTTGTATCCATTTTACACATATAGCCATTATTTCTTAAATTCAGTTTAATATTTGAATTGTGTACATGAAATATTTATGAATTATATAATATATTTGAAGTATATATTATTTAATTCATGTTCACATTAATTTGTAGTACAATTTTATGGGTTTTATTGGAATCCCCATTATGAATTATTATCCCAATGGGTAATTGATGAAAATGTTGATTACATTATAAGCACCCACTTCTACAAATAATTATTGATGAAGGTAACCTTGAATCATGCCATAGACCCTCTAGATGGAGTCTTTGTTCAAGGATTCCGATAAAGGGCTTAATTTGAGGTTTAACACATCGAGGAAGGATTTCCTTGCATAAATAATGTGTATAGGATGTGAGCCACCATATTATTCTTTTAAGGATATACCTCTAAGGCACATAGGCCATAAAGGGATCCCTAAATTATGTGATGTATCCTCTAGTTGTATTCTTTTGCATTACAGTGGGTTAAGGGCCTAATTTCACGGTTTCGAATAGACGGGAAGGGTATCCTTAAACAAGGAATGCCTAAAATGAAAGACATTTCACCTTGAAGCACCCACCTCTAAGGGAAATTGGGGATGAACGTTGCCTCAAACATGAGACAAGCCCTATGGATAAAAGCATTGGAGAAGAGTACAATAAGGGCCTAATTCTAGGGTCCAGTGCTCAATGCAAGAATACTCTCTACCAACATGATTTCAAGCTAAAACATAGGTTCTTTCACCTTGAAGTACCTACCTTTAAGGGACATCAACCAGGAGGTTAAACTAGGGACATATATAATCCCTCTAGATGGAATAAATATCTCAATAGTGGAACAATACTAGAACTATATGGTTTGGCACACTAGCGAAGAGCATCTACTCCCATGTCATGCTTTAAGGCTAAACTTTGGGGGATTTCTCCTTCAAGTATCCACCTCTAAAGTAAATTATACATGAAGTCACCCCAAACTATGAGACAATCCCTATGGATGGAATATTTCACCAAGGAGTGGGACAAGGGCCTAATTCTTAGGATTGGTGCACTAAGGAATAGTCTCCTCACACAAATAATGTTCAGATGCATTACATATGGCCTCGATCAAAGAGACAAGCCCCATGAGTGTTATATGTCCTTCAATATGAAGTTGGCACAACAAGGACAAGATTATATCCTAAGACATATTTAAGGGCTCAAAACTACGGGCTTATGCCTAAAAAGCAACTTCTAGGGATTTTGGGAAATTCATTAGGCACTATACCATGAGACAAACCTTGTACAAGGAGTATTTAGCTCATGATGCAATATTATATGTATTCCACAGTTCAGAGAACTGAGGAAGAGTCTACTCAAAGTAGAGGCATACTTCAAAGAAAAAATAAGGGGTTCAGGTGATAAATGTTATTACTATGGCTAAAGGAAAATGTGCATGGCCTTAGATCATTATGCAAGCCCTTAGGAAGTAATCTTTAGACCACATAGAAAATATGCATTGGATTTAAGATTTGGGACACCATGGATGTGTGTCGTTGATCAAGGCAACCTTCAAGGTTAAAAATTAAGGTTTATGGGGCCTCGAAACATGACATGGGTCTTCTAAATGAATATTTGATCAATAAATGGCATAAAATGAAGGGCCTATGCTATGCTTAATAACCTATTTTTATTTGTTGGGGGAAGTAGTGACCAATCACCTAGATTAAGAAGTGGTTGGGAGGAAAAAGGAAAGCATTGACTTAAACAAGCCATTACTCTATGACTTCTTGATAATGGACAAGGACCCTAACCACAACAGTAACCTTATTTATGATATTTATGCTTTGTTATATGTAGTAATTATCTGGATAGTGTGTATGTGTGTATTGTGGGTATAGTTTTAGGGTTTTATAGTTGCATATAACATGTACTCATTATATGCATTATCTAAAGTTATTTTTTTAAAGATAAAGTGCTAGTTAATATCTATACCTAATTTTAAATAAATACATCTTGTTATTTGGAGGTAAAGTTCCTAATAATTAGGAACATATTATATTGCTTATGAGAGTAAGATTTAGGGTTCCTGCAACTTTCTGAATTATGACCTGGGGTCTCCACAGCCGCCCAGCGCCGCACGGCTTCCTGCCACAGCCCCACTGGGGCTCATGTCGCGCAAGGAGGGAGAGCCTACGGGCGCCTCCTATAGCCAAATCACGGCAAATGGAAACACAGCAGAGGCAACCAAATGACCAGCCTTCGAACCACCGGCCAACCTGCGCTCAAAATTGATGGAGGACGACACTTTCAAGGATCGTGACATGGACATCGACCCAGCAAAGGCGACCAACCCCTCTTCTACGATGACTCCCTGGCTATCGGGTAAGTGTATTCCACAAGCACCACAAGCTCCAAAATATGTTATTAGCTCACCACGTATAGAAGAACAAAAGCAGTACATGAGGGATTATGCCTTAGTGGGAAAATTTCTGGGACTCTAGCCTGCTGAGAAGGACCTGATCAGATGGATCCAATACTGGTGGAAGCCAAAAGGCCATTATGAGCTGCAAATGGGGTCCAAAGGGTTTTTCACAATCATATTCCACAATCTTGAGGATCAGAACCGTATCTTTGATGGGGGGCCGTACTTTTTCAACTCTGTGGGTCTCTTCTTGCGGTTCTGGACTGAAAAGTTCAACCCGGAGAAAGAGGACTTTGCACACGCTCTGGTATGGATCCGACTATACTCTCTTCCACAAGAGTTCTGGCTGGAAGAAGTCCTGGCAGGTATAGGCAATACCATTGGCATTTATGTAAAATCGTCGGAAGCCACCAAGAAGAGACGCTACACCTCCTATGCATGAATATGTGTTTACCTGAACATTGCTAAACCTCTCCCAGGCTCCATTGTGCTGGAATATCAGGATGAAGACTGGATCCAGACCATTGATTATGAACATATCCCGTTCCGATGCAGGAAATGCCATGAACATGACCATCTTTTCCAGGAATGCCCCCTCAATGCGATCCAGAAAGATGGACTCTCAGAGAATGGCAAGGACAAGGAAGGCAAAGATAAAGATGGATTTGTATAGCCAGCGGGGAAAAGGCGCCTAGGAGGAAAGAGACAACCCGCCCAAGTGAGCAAAGATCTCTCTACAAGTAACAAGTTTGCCATACTACAAGACCAGCCAGAGCAAACTCCCACCACCGCGACCCCGAGCGCACCCCCCTTGAACCCGGGGCTTCACAGTCCGGTTACAGAGATTGTCAACCCTCAACAGAGCAAGGTCCCCGATTCCATGCACCCAGGTGGAGTTCAGAATCTCCAGAAAATACAAGAGATCGAGGACGGCGATGCTGAGATGGAGTTGGAAGAAAACGACCCAGCGAGAGTGGATCTGGAGCACCTGGAGCACGTGTACAGACACCAAAAACTCTATACCATTCCTAGAGACCAACTAAGGAAGGTACACAAAGTTTTTCTCGACTCTTCGGCCGGATCTTCAGCCGGAGCCAGTAAAGCCTTAGGAATTTAGAGCACACAACAAAAAAACCCAGATAAAGCTCAGAAGGATGAGAAAAAAAGAGGAAAAAAATCCACTAATAAGCTCATTCAGGAAATAGGCAACTATATGGTGAATTCGGGACAAATCCACTTGATCTCGGAAAGCTTTCCCCCGCTCCCCACCCCCCCGTCAATATGAAGATCATCTCTTGGAATATCAGAGGTCTCAATGGACATAGCAAGAAGAAAGTGCTATGGGATATGATCATGACAAAAAAACCAGACATAGTCATGTTGCAGGAAACAAAATGCTCATCAGAAGACATAGATCATCTCCTTCCCTTTTGCTGGAGGCAAGGGCGGGCCGCCTCTTTAGACGCCTCTGGCACTGCTGGGGGCCTAACTGTCCTATGGAACACCAGTGAGGTGATTATGGAAAACTTCTTTTCCACCAAGTGGTCCCTCACAACGGACTACAGATGCATAGGCTCAAACAAGATTGGATTCCTAACCAATGTATACGGTCCAGCCAACTCGAGGGACAAGCCAGACCTCCTCCGCAGCTTGCATAACACATACATACTAAAAACACACAACAACTAGGCAATTGGGGGAGATTTTAACCTCATTCGCAATCTGGACGAGAAGAAAGGGGGCTCCAGATGGCTGAAAAGAGACTTTGAGATCTTCAACAACCTCATTGATGACCTTCACCTCGTTGATATGGACACTAGCAATGGCACTTACACATGGACAAACAGAAGAACAGGGACACATCAAATCGCCTGCAAGCTGGACCGCTTCCTCATTTCTGATCCCCTTATGATGGAGGGAACAACCATGGAAGCAACCATTCTCAACCTCTCCGGCTCATACCACTGGCCCATACAGCTATGGGTGGATGTACCGGTAACCCCCGGAAAAAAACCATTCAGATTCGAGCAGTTCTGGTTGGATCATCCGGATTTCTAGGATAACATACAGAACTGGTGGAGGGAGGCTGAAGTCCCACGTGGATCCAAAATGTTCAGATTTCAGCAGAAATTAAAAAACCTCAAGCACACCCTTAAGCTCTGGAACAAGCGCACCTTTGGCAACATCTTCGAATCCTAGAAAAACTTGAGGGAACAATTAGGTGATGTCCAACATCAAATCAGGCAGCACAGGTTAACCACTGAGCTTAAAAACTAGGAGCTGGAAATAACCCAACAACTCGAGGCCAGGAAGAAACATGAGGAAATACTTTGGAAGCAGAAATCACGCATCCAGTGGCTCAAGGAGGGAGAACATAATAAAAAATTCTTCCATAGAATAGTCATCCAGAGAAGACACTCCAATAAGATTACGCATCTTATCTCAGAAGAGGGAGAATCCATCACTTCCCATGAGGACATGGAGACAACTCTGACAGACTACTTGCAAACCTCCTCAGTGAACCCCTCCCGGATAGGCGTGAGGCCATAAACAAAATCACAAGGAACGTGCCCTCCTTAGTCACGCGGGAACAGAACTCAGCGCTGCTTCGATCTATCATGATTGAGGAGGTGGATGAGGCACTCGAGCACACGCCTAAATGCAAAGCACCAGGTCCGGATGGGTTCACAAGTGATTTCTTTCATCATTGTTGGCCAATGATCAGGACGGAAGTTTGGGAACTTCTGGAAGACTCCAGGGCTACTGGTCAGGTCCTCCAGGCCCTCAACGCTACTTCCTCACTTTGGTCCCCAAGGAGGGGAATGCACACCATCCTCAGCAATTTAGGCCAATAGCCTTGTGTAATGTCATCTACAAGCTTCTCACAAAAGTCATCGCCCGTAGGCTCAAGTCTATTCTACCAACAATCATCTCCCCGGAACAATCAGGGTACATAGAGGGCAGACAAATTTTGGACAGCGTCATCTTGGCTCATGAAGTAATCCACTCCCTACAAAAGACCAAGACTCCATGTATGCTTCTCAAATTAGACCTTTCTAAATCTTTTGACAAGATAAGCTGGAACTTCATGCAAGAAATGCTCTTAGCCTTCGACTTTGATCAGAGCTGGGTAAAATGGATCATGAACCTTACCTCTACAGCCTTCTTCTCGGTGCTAGTCAATGGTGTCCCTTCCCGTCCTTTCTCCCCCTCTAGAGGACTCAGACAAGGAGATCCTCTCTCCCCCTTCCTGTTCATCATCCTGGCAGAAGGCCTCAGCCGCTCAATACATGCCACAGTAGAAAAAAACTTGTTAACCGACCTTCCCCTGCACTGTATTTCCCCTCCTATCTCGCACAACTAGTTCGTGGATGATACACTCCTGATGGGTAGCCCTACGGCCCGCGAGGCCAATGCTATCCAAGAAATTCTTAGCTCTTTCTCAGCAGCCTCGGGCTTGGAATGCAACAAGGGCAAATCCCAAATTTTCTTTTTTAACACGCCCCCTCCTATTCAACATCATATCTCTGCGATCTTAGGCTTTAGTCAAAGCTCCCTTCCGTCCAAATATCTGGGAATACCCCTCATTGATAATGCCCTCTGAAATTCATCCTGGGAACACCTTCTCGCCTCCTTCTCCAAAAGGCTCTCTTCCTGGACCTTCAGAGTCCTAAACCTCCCGAGTCATCTCACTTTGCTCCGAGCTGTTCTCCAGGCCCTACCGATCTACCAGTTCTCGGCTTTGGTCGCTCCGAGATTCGTCCTTTCCGCCATCAAAAACATTCAAAGAAACTTCTTTTGGCACGGCATCAACTCAGGGAAGAAATTGGTGTTGGTTAGTTGGGACAAACTGTGCTGCCCAAAGGAACAAGGCAGCCTGGGATTAAAGGATCCCTTCGTAATGAATAAGGTCCTCAGTGCTAAAATCTGGTGGTGTTGGCTAAAACATCCCAGGGATCTCTGGGCCAGGCTCTGGAGAAAGAAATACACTCCAAACGTAGCTGAGAGGGACCTTATCATATGGAATGGGGACGACCCGGGCTCCCTAATTTGGACTGCGACCAAGCAGAACTGACAGCTAGTAACCCGGCATGCCTTCTGGGAGCTTAGGAACGGCAGGACAACGCTCTTCTGGCTTGACTCCTAGCAGCAATGGTCAGTCTTGGCTAAGGAGGATTGGGCCCGAGACATCTACACCCAGGCTCTGCGAGTGGGCCTCACAACTGTCACTGACTACTGGAAGGACTCCACCCCAGAGGACACTTGGCGACGCTGGCACCTGGACAGTGGGCGCCTCAGTCTAGGGGCACATGTGGACCTGGAACCCTAGCAAAAGGAGATGGAAAAAAGGAAAATACCCAAGCATGAGGGGGACAATATCCTTAGATGGGGACACCAACCGCAGGGCATTTTCAGTACAAAGGAGGCCTACCTGCTCAAAACAATAACGGAACCCATCCCAAACTCGCCAGCCTGGCAAAAACTTTGGAATCTCAAGCACTGGCCAAAGATTACTCTTTTCCTCTGGCTAGTCCTACATTCTAGCATTCTAACATGGGATAATCTAATGAAGCGAGGCTTTGTGGGACCCTCACTCTGCATTCTTTGTGGCGAAGCAGAGGAAACTCTAAATCATCTTCTCAACACTTGCCCCTTTACAGCTCAGATTTGGGACCAAGCAGCGCAAATCATGCGCACTTCTGATCGAAATAGGGACAACATCTAGGAAACGATAATGAACTGGAGGGATGAGGCCTTCCATTCTCCCATATTAAACCGCATCTGGCAACTCATTCCAGGTTTTATCCTCTGGCAGACATGGAAAGAGCAGAACAGAAGAATATTCAAGGGCCATTCCCTTCAGTGGCAGCAATGATGGCACCTCTGCTGCAGTAATGTCCAGGAAACGATCAACATCCAACAATGGTCTGAGGCAGACATAAAGGTTGCGCCCTCTGAATATCCCATCTTTCAACAATGGGAGCTACATCCCCCCCTAAAGGCAAGCATTACCAGCCAACCCACTGTCAGCAGTCCTTCTTCTTGGTCTCCTCCCTTGGAAGGCTACATCAAGCTTAACTTCAACGGGGCCTCAAAAGGAAACCCGGGAGCTGCAGGCTACGGAATAGTCTTCCGCGATCATCGCAGGAACATCCTGATTATAAGTGCGGGCTCCCTGGGGAACTCAACAAATAATAATGCAGAGCTTTGGGGTCTCCTCAACGGACTTCGCCTAGCCCGAGACAATGGATTCAACAAGCTTATAGTCGAAGGGGACTCTCAAATCATAATCAATATCTTGCGTCGAATGCTCAATGGGGTGCACCCGGATAGACTGGCGTCTAGTTGGAGACTCTCCCTTGGGATTCAAATTCTCTTGAATTTATTGCAGCCAAATCAAGCCATCATCCCCTCCCATATCAGAAGGAAAGTGAATCAAGTGGCGGATGATCTAGCTAACTTAGGCACCACATGGAATGGACCAGAGCTTCTCTGCGACTCAAGCAGGGACTCGGATCACCCCATCCTCCAACGGTGTATCAGCAAGGCTGCTGAGGCAGACAGCCCCCTGGATGGGGTGTTATTGGTGGCCACGGGGCACTTGGAGGAGACATGCACCAGCCCATTGGGCACGAGGCCACGTGATAGTCTCGTGTCAGATCCCGTCATCACCGTCCAATATTAACTCGATGCAACGAGCAATTAAGGTTTGTATGCACGCCATAATGGTTTGTGTGCTCCCTCTCCTTTCGGCTTTCCATAACATGGCTCTCTCGCTGTTGGTTTTCTCATTTGTTTTCTCGACCTATCGTCTCTGATCCAGAGGTAGTGAGCGTCCCCCTGCTTGCTCTTGGGTGGACCTCATCTACTTCCGGTGGCTCCTCATTTATCATCACAGAATCCACACTTCCAGCAATTTGCCTCACGTCATCCCTCATCCCGTTTCAATGCCTCGCGAACAAGGGAAGCCGTGCAGGGGCTCTCCCTGGAGGCCACGAAATCCCTCACTCTCGCCTTCGCCTCCGCAGCCACATTCTATGACTCTAGTCCCCTGGATGGAAATTCCCCCTATGCAGTCGGACCCTGCTTCTGTAGAACTACTTCCTGGCCTCCTCCGTGCAGCAACTCCATCCCGGAGCTCTGCAGAAGACCCCCCTCCTCCCCGCAGACCAGGAAATTACGAGCATCAGGTTCCCGTATCCAACGCGGGTGTGCAGCTAAGGGACAAACTCGACAATATTTACGACCTGGTGCTCGAATTACGCAAGGAGGTAGACGACCTCCACTTCAGGGTGCACTCCAGCAGCACCAAGGTGACTACACTCCCCTATCTTCTGGCCTCCATGAGTGCGACCTTTCCTCCGGATGAAGGATCCCCTCCGGAAGTGCCCAACGCCGCCACTCTGAACACCAACACCACCCAGCAACGAGCAGACAAGGATGGGATGGAAGGCAATCAAAGGGAAAGGACAAGAGGAGCTTCATCGAGCCGGCAACAGCAGATGGAGGCGCCAGCAGCTGAGCGTGAGATGGACAACATGAACACTGAAATGCTTTGGGACTTGGAGCCCACCTACATAGAGGAAGAGCCATGGCCGGGTGACCTCACCGCCACGAACCAGGACTACTAGTCAGGTGTCTAATTGCGCTTTAAAGGCAATCACTGTCAGTTTTTAGTTAGCTATCTTATAGAATAAAGCTTCTATATATTGTTTTCTTAGTCCTAGAACTGTTAAGCAAACTTTATAGGCTAGCTGGACTGGTTTCCCCTATGTTGGGGCAGTCCAGTGAGGCCATACTATCTATGTCTGTAATTTGGCACTTTCACCAGTTTTCTGAAGGTACTTAATATATATTTTCTTCTTACTTAAAAAAAAAAAAATTCCTAATAATTAGTGGATATGGTCTATACATCACAACTTGATGATTGAAAATTAAAAAACAAATTCATTAATTATTTTCTAAACTTTTATCAATATCTCAAAGTTCAAAGATAATTTTTAATATATAAAATAATTATTTATTAAAAAACAAATATTTATAAAATCAATTTTAAAATATTAAATTTATAATCTTTATATAGAAAATATTTTTATTATCATTATTGCAAAACATAATTTCTACACTAACTCAATTTTATACAAAGTTCATGTTTTTTTTTCTAATTTAATAATATATTTATATTTATTTCTACACAATAATACAAACATTAAATTTTTTGATTACTAATAATATTTATAAATATGCTATGACCCAGTGAATTTCATCTTTATAATCATGTTTATATTTATTTCTACACAATAACAGAATTATACAAACATTAAATTTTTTTATTAATAATAATGTTTATAAATATAAAATGAACCAATGAAATTCATGTTTGAAAAATATGGTTTTTAGTGCTTAATTGTAAGGTAAATATGAAAAAAAAATTAAACGTAAATCTACACGTTGTATTACTATATTCTTCTTAAAAAAATTCTGAGCGCTCGAGTGTTAAAATTTATAACTTCAAAACCATTCTTTCTGATTAAAATATTTTGATTAAAACTATATCTTCTCTTTAATGGTTCAATTAATGAAAGCAAGTTTTGAATTTGAATAAAAAAAAAAAACATTATCCCAACATCATCGTCCCTTTCACGGACAAATTAGCAGTCATCTCTGAACACTGGAATGAAGATTGTTAAAATTATCGGCCTCTTGTTCTGGATTACCATGGTGTTATAGATTTACTGATGTGGCATTGTTTCCAATTGTACGGTTGCAAATGGTTTTTTTGGGAAGTGTAGGGTGGGTTCAGAGAGAATTTTCCTAAGAAAATTTGGCAATTAGTTTAAATGTTTTATTTATTTGGTTTTTTTTAATTTTTAGTTTGATTTTGTTCAAAATTTGGTGAAGAATAGTTAGCCAAAACCGTTATCGGTGTCCGTACTTTTAGAGGAAATCATCTAAATAAAAAGGAGATAATTTATCAAGTTTCAACCAAATAAAAAGATAATTTAACACAGCCTTGGATTCTTTCTGAATTTGTATTTCGACCATTATTTTGAAGGACACGCGACCAGATATTTCGGTCAATATTTTGACAGAGATGCAAACAGATGGCAGTGGATCTGATAATAAAAAGCAAAGTTAGAATTAGAATGTTTATGACCGTTTGAAAAGGAGGGCCAATATTTTGACGGAAATGCAAGGAGATGGCCGTGGAGCTGATAATAAAAGCAGACATTAGAATTAGAATGTTTATGACCGTTTGAAAGGAAGAGAATATAAAACATTTGAGACAGCTAACCTTGTAGTAGTTTCATTTCATCTTCTGAATTGGTTTCTTGGTCGGTCCTTTTCCTCTTTTGTTTGGTTTGTTTCAGTTTAGTCTGTATTCGCATGTCCCAGCATGTTCGTTGGTTTTTATAGTCAATTTTCTTTACCTTAGTTTTGGTTGTAGCTGGTTTTACTAATTGATCTTTTTCTTGTTTGTAATTGGTTTTGCTGGTTGATTTTTTTTCATCTTTTTTTTATTTGTGTTGGCATAATTTAGTGTACCGATTTTATTTTGTAACAGAATATAGACAGAGGAGATTAAACCTATGTTCTCAGAGGAGGAGCAATTGTTACAATGGGAATATGGTAATGAAGGGTGGAAACCATTGCTCAGTGAAATTGAAACTGTCTCATCAGAGATATCTCCTACAATGAACCAGGTCGCCACGAACCCCATCAATGCCATTTAAGGTCAGTAATCGCTACCCATTGACGCGGTTTATTTTTAATATTCTTCAATGCTCTCTCGAGGGATTTTTTAAATAGCAATGCATGTTGATTTTCATGGTTGGTATTGCTTTGAATGGATATGAAAGTCATATCAATATTATGCATTTTATTTCAAGGTATGGATCAGTAGCAAGCGTAGCATTTTATTAAGTTGTGCACATAAATCTCTTTTGAAGCAAGCCTGGTTAGTTGTTGGCAAATGTTTGGACTACCTAGAAGTTATCTGCATGGCTGGTATAATTTTATTTTTGGGGTTTTAGACTAGATGGTTTATGGATATGTAATTCAGTAGCTGGGAAAATGTTTGAGGCTCGGAATGTCTATAAGTTATTGTATAATTTTAATTTTTAGGTTTTATATAAAGATGAAAGATGGTTGATAGGTTATGCATATGAAATTTGTGAAATTTGTGGAGTATAATTTAACCATCTTATTAACCTTTTCTTTTGATCTTTTCATTCTTATTTAGATTATAGGTTGTAAACTTGGAGTCAAATTACATGCTTAGGTTTTGATCTTTCCATTCTTATTTAGATTATAGATTATAAACTTGGAGTCAAATTACATGCTTAGGTTTTGATTTACAAAAAACTTGTGAGTACTGCTACATATATCAAGAAAAATATAAACATCCAAGATATCTAAAAAAAAATAGAACAGAACATTTGAGAAATCATTAAGAAATGATTACTCACTAAACAATCAGAACAGAGCATGAAAGGAATAGTTATAGTTAAGAATGAATCAGCCATAAAAGTAATATTCATTATCAGTTTTGACACATTTTTCCATTATCTTTAAATACTTTCTTTTATTTTTTAATGCAATTTTGGTATGAACTTTTTAGGTGTTTGACACATTTTTTCATTTATTTTTAATCCTCTGCTTTTTATTTTGTAATGCAAGACTATTTTTTTTAAATATTTTGATTGTTTCTAATGAACAATTGTAAACTTTGAAGTACTCTTTAAGTAAACTTTGAATGCTCTACTACATTATTTTAATCTATCTTTAAATATTCTGCCTTTTTTTTTAAGGCAACATTGATTTTTGCTAGTATTTTGGTTATTTTCTAATGCACTAGCCAATATTTTGAAGTGTAATAGTTATTACCTTTTATAAAACACATTTTCTAAAATAAAATTCATTGAAAAGTAACCTAACTTGGATTAAAACATGGCCCAACCTCTCTATAATCATTGTTAAAACACACTATTTTTATAAAATGTAAAGAAACATTCTCCTCTTACCATATTTAAAACACACGATTTTTACAAAATGTAAGGAAACACTCTCCTCTTCCTAAAGAAGAGGGCAAAGTTCAAGATCAGAAAAACTATGCCAAATTCTATATGAGCTATTTTTTTAACTTTCAAGTAACTCTTAAGTGTGGTGATTGTGACAAAAGAGACTAATCTTACTTAATGTTATCATATCAATTATTTACCAAACATACAAAGTAGGTTTAATGTTATGATATCAATTATTGACCAACCATACAAAGTAGGCCTTAATATCATCAGTTTTATCAACATTCATATTTAGTGTGAATATATATTATCAACATTCATATTTAGTGTGAATATATATTCAAATAGTTGGTAAAAAACTATGCTTGATCATAGAATTGGTAAAAAACAAACCTAACACTTCTAAAAACACAATGTGTAACTTAAGTTCACCAAACTTAAGTTCATGTAGATATGGTTTTTATAACATGATTCTATTATGTTAATTATATGGTAAAGAGGGAAATGAACATTATGTTAATTTACATGGTAGAGAGGGAAATGCATGTGAGATGGAAGATTACGTAGACAGAAATTCCTCTGTCACCTTCCCTTCTAGGTAGCATCTACACTCTGTCATCTTCCATTCGAAGTAGCATCTACACTTTGCCATTTTGTCTTTTACAAATCTAATATTACATCAGAGAAAAGTTAACGTCAATTTAATATCACAGATTGTAGTAAGTTAAATGATAATACATAATGTACACATTGCATAATAATTTAAATGATAATGTTGTATTTGGCATTTAGATATAAAAAATAAAATTGAAATTGAAAATGTGATTACTTATATGTATAAGAAATTTTTTTTACAAATTATTTGAAACATAGTTCAAATTATTTTAAGTTTAAAATGGAGAAGAGTTGATTTATATTTAGAATTTATTTTTGTTTACTGTAATTTTGTATTTAGATATTTAAAAAACAACAAGATTGAAATTGAAAATGTGATTACTTATATGCATTAGAAATTTTTACAAATTTATAAGTATATTTGTAATAAAGTTCAAATTATTTTAAATGTAAAATGGAGGAGAGTTTATTTATATTTAAAATCTATTTATGTTTAGAGTAGTTTTTTTTTGTGTGTGTGCATCTCATTTGCATTCTACTTTAGTGTATGATGTAGGTCTCAGGCATCTGCCATAACTTCTGATCATAACATAGAGTGGATGTATAAAGTGCTCTAGTAAAAATGCAGTTATAAGGATACCTCGAAACCTAATTTATCATGATTCACAACAAAAAAATAAAAACATTTTAATTATTATCACCAATTTTCCTTGTATTTATTAAATTAATATTCTGAATAAAATTTGTTACTCACATAAATTTTATACACATCCAAATCTCAATGTCAATTATTAATATAAAGATATTACTTCAATGTAATCAATAGATCCCAACTCCATTAACTATTTATACATAAAAAGGTTTTTATAAAAAAAGAGATATTTACATATTACTAAACAGTCAATGAAAATAACCATTATACAACAAACAAGAAATCTTAATCTTATATGAAAATAACCATTATACAATAAACAAGAAATCTTAATCTTATATTTACATTAGGCGTTTTGTTAAGTTGGGAATTTAAATCAGATTATTATTAAATTATTATAATAAAGTCATCTTAACTAAAGTGATCTTAACTAAATTCGAAGAAGTCGAGTGAGTTCAATGTTTGAAAAACCCTTTCCGACATTACTTTCCTATTTTATCTTCTCCTTCGGTAAGATTTTCTATTCTTAGTTTTACCCTCGGGGTCTACTTTGTTTTGATCGACTTCATCTTTCCCTGTAAGGAAAAGATGCTGGATAAATTGGGAACCTGCTTTTCTGGGAAAACTACCACAAGAGTTGTTGATAATTTTGATTCCAGGTTTTTCAGTGCCGAATTCTCCGCCGGGAAAATCTCATATATCTAAGGTTCCATCACCTGCAAGCTACCACTCATGCTAATCCTGGTCTTCCATTTTGATTTCTAGAATTGAATGATTATATTACGCACTTAAAATTCAATCCGGAGTGAAATGTCGAGAATTGTGAAAATCCAAATTCTTAATGGTGTGTGAAAATGAAATAAAAATAGTGAGGAAATTTTAAATATGGATTCATACCTTATGCGATCCATTGGATTGAATTCAAAATATTAAGAAATAGTTATTGTGGATATTTAGGAATGGATGGTAATATTCATTTTAAAAAAAAAAAAAAAAACTGGATGATCACTTTATTACCCAATAACCATGAATCCTATAACCATCAATATTAAAGATCAACCTTTATAACCTCTAGTAAGAGATGACCTCACCAGGTAGATATAGAAATAGAGATGGCCTCACCAAGTACAGCTCCTACACCTTCTTGACCACTTTCTTAATGGGGTGGGGCATCTGCGAGGTGAATGAAGGTTGGTAAGCAATAGGTTTTGCATTTTATTCCATCCTTGCATAAGACAAGGGCATATCTAATCCCCTCCAAACAAGGTATATTCTCACCAAACTCACTACAAAGTTTAGTAAATCAGAATACTTATAATGTGTAATATATTTTTTAATATTTGTATTTTAAAACTTTTCATTTATATAATCATTAACCCTTATAACTTTTGATTTTTAATTTTGAATTCTTATTCACTAATTTCTATAATCTATGAACTTTAGTTTATATAATTTTTAGTCATTAGTTTTTGTAATTCTTAATCCTTATATCTTGATCTCTATAACCTTTAACCCTAAACCACTTTAACTCCTAACCTATAATGCCCATAATTCTCATAACCATCTAACCACTTACCTTTATAACCTTTGTTAACCTTACCCATAACCCTTGTAATCCCTTGACTCTAACATATATAATCCTTATAACCCAGGATCCTTATAGAAACTATATTTTATAACCCTAACTCCTAATCCATTTAATTCCATAATATAGCTATGCAGCCCTTAAACCTCTAATCCCTAACTTTAGTAATCATTACCCTGCATTGGAACCCCTAATCTAAACCCTAGGACTTATGTAAACTATAATCCTCAAATTCCCTATCACCGCCATCCCTTAATGACTATAACCCTTAACTTATGATCCTTATAACCTTTAAATTGTGTTTTATATAATCCTTATATCCCCTAAATCATGTGACACCTATCCATTATAAACATGATAACCACTAACATTTATAACTCACATGTCATTTAACCATAATAATCCATGTAAACCATATCTCTTTTATCCCTTAACTCCTAATTCTAACCCATTAAATGCAAATACAACCCCAACTCTAACCCTTACAAACTACATATCACTTAACCTTTTTAATCAACCGATGTAACTTTTATTATACGCTTCCTCTAATATGTTTAACCCCTTTAACAGTTAACCTTAACCATCAACACATATAACCATTATAACCCCTAACTCCAATAATCCCTATAAAAATAAAACCTTTACCATAAATACATGTAACCCCCCAATACTATAGCCTTTAAAATATGAACCATATTACCCTAATCCCTTTAGATTTAACAAATTTAGAAACCCATATAACCCTAATCACTAACCCAACCCCAATAATTGTTAACTATTTTAAACACTTCCACTCTAACCCCTAATCCTTAATCCCTTTAAACCATAACCTCTATAACCCATAAACCTTATTGCATGTAACCCACATTAGAGTTAATATAACCCCAGACACTTATAACTTCTAATTAATAACCTTTATCAGTTGTGAACAACTAATATAACCATAGTCATTATAATCATTATGCCCTGATCCATTTGATGCATTTCCCTAATCATTATGATGCCTTTACCTTAAACCTTATAATCCATAAACCCTCTAACTCCTAAAAACCAATCCTATAGCCCCTAACTCCTAACCATTATAAATGAACCAACCCTATAGCCCCTAACTCCTAACCATTATAAATGTCAACCATATGATAATTAGTCCTTATAACCCATATCCCTTAAACCTTATAATCCCTTATAAATCCTTACAGCTATAGCTCATAACCCCTGTTTGCACCCAATTCGTCACTAGGTGAGAAAATTAAGAGTGTTTACATGCCCAGTTGGGCTCTGCTAGGCATGACAGCTGTAAAAGGAAAGGTTAGAAAGAGAAACTACAAAGTAATAAACAAGAATTAAACTAAAACAAATAAAAACTATGAGCATATAAAACAAATGAAAAATAAATAAAAATGGACCAATATCACCAATGCATAAGCTGATCTATTGATGAAATCCAAAGGCACAAAGAAGAAAGGGGACTTGGGTCCCTTCTTTCTCCAATGGAAGGCTCTTGAGGCCCTCACAAACTTGCTTCCCTTGCAAAGAAAAGATGAAAATGTGGGTGAAAGAACTCCAAGCTTATCCACTCAAGTGAGAGGTGGAAAGCCCTATGAAATGCAGCTTGTGATGTTTATTGCCAAAGAATGAGTCCTTAGCAATCTCAGGAGCATAATAATACAAAGAATTCCTTGAGAAAATGGTGGTTATTCATGGCTTTTTATAGCCCAGCGTTGGGATATTATGTAACCTCTTTTGAATGTGAAAAGGGGCTCTTTAGGGCTCAATTAGGTCTTTGACAAGCCCACCATGAGGATTGAGCTCGGATTTGGTGTCAAATCGGCTTGGAAGTTGATCCATTAGTGGTTGGGAGGCTGACCAATTTCAATAAATGCGCTGTTTAGCAGGCACGCGGGTTTTTCGCCCAATAGCCGCACCTTGTGCACATATGCACGCTTTGTACGTTGCTGTTACGTGCATACGCGCGTGCACCCAGATGATGTAAAGCGCCTTTCAAATTTTTGGTCATTTTGTATAGTTTTTTGACCCTTTTGCAATGCTGAGGAATTAATCTTGTTCCATGAATGACTTTTTTCCTGTTTTGACGATGCAGAGTTCTTGTCGCCATGTGCGGACGAAATTTCAGTGATAACAGATGCCCCCTGATGGATGAGGTTAGGAGCAAAACGTATAGACGAAATACATCAATGTTTCTTTGACTGAGAATGGTGTTGTAAGGGAGAGCAAGAGTGGGACCGTGTAGAGCAATCCTTTGGAGAAGAAAGGAACCTGTAGAACCCGACCTTATACAAGGTGCGTAACAATATACAACTGTGTACAAATGAGGCGGGCATGCCCCATGCTCGTATGATGTAACTCTGAAAAAAGATGACGGAAATGTTGATGTAGACCACTGCAGCGCCCTCAGAGGCGGAATGATAAAGGCAGAAGACAATTCTGCAAAGGAACATACTCTGAACCATCGGTAATGGTCGCAGAAGTAAACAACGACGGTGATGTGGGCATTGGTGGCCCTACCAAGTTCAGAGGTATTCGGCAACTGATAACAAAAACTGCAATAGTCGCAAAGTAAGACCCACCGCAACATGAGAAAGTGTTGGTGTCGAATGTTATGGGGGTCAACGACATCAGGGAGCAATGGTGTTTCCCCCTGTGCCGTCCGAGATCTCTCATTAAATGGTAAATGAGAATCAAGATACTGTCGCCCTTCTGGAAAAGTGTGATGATGTCGACAAAAGGGGGACGCGACTCCCAGAGGCAAAGGGCTTCGCGGAATCTACTGTGGTAAGGAAGTGGCAGAGGTACATGGACGAAGTCAAGAAGTGGGAAGACTCCAGACTACCCTTGGTTGGAGGGTGCATGATATAAGGCGTGGCCGCAACTGTGTGACAAGATCGAGTGTCAGGGGGACGACAATATCAGGGATAAGTTGTGCCAGAGGCGGGACAAGGTGAACAAATTTAGAGGATAAAGGGAAGTGACCAGGGTAGGACTCTGACGATATAAACGATGCCGACGGGGGTAAATGAGAAGCAGTGCTCCAACCAAGGGTGACATGGGTTGCATATGGACAAAAGGAAAGTAGGTCGCCAATAGTGACGACAAAAGCACAGAACCGAAAATGCGTTTGTACAATAAATAATGAATAACTTGGGGAAAAATGTACAAATACAGAAACGGGTGCCCCAGTGTGAAATGAGTGCCCCAGGGAGGGCAGAAATTTTTGGAAAAATGATGAAGGGTGGGGGCCCCATTGGCGAGTTTCTGTATGAGGTAGGTGAAATGAAGATAGGTTCGCAGATGGGAAAACTGAGGGTGGAGGAAATGGTGGGTTCATGAATCTGCGGAGGTGCAGGTAAAAAAGAACATAACCATAAAGCGACGAGTTGGGAGTCCATATGGGAAGCTAGCAAAATGAGGAGAAGAAGTATGTGGTTGATTCGCAACATGATGAAATACTACCGGGACTCCCATCCCTAAGGGGTGATAAAGAGCAGCATGAGTGTCAAAAGTGCAAAAAGGTGCTATGAATGAGATGACTCATGTGGGTAAGAAAACTACCGGGTATCGGTACCAAAAATGCAAATGGAAGTGTGAGTACTACAGATCCGGAAATGGGTGTCCTAAAGGCCAATATCAGAGGGTGTGACTGGAAATGTAAATGCAATATAGCGGGAGAGACTACATGCCAGTGCTGAATATATACCTGAAGGAATGATGTGAAGAGATGATGACCAAGTACCTGCACACAGAACAACCAAATACCCAAAGTGAACAATATCTGAAGATAATAACAAATATGAACATGTATTAGATAAATGTGACAATGCGCGTGTGTACTTGGCCATGATATGAAAAAAGGGTGCCCCGGGGGCTTAGGATGAAAAGTGGCCCAGGGACAGTCATGATGTAGGTGGCGGGACGCTGATCCCGTGGTTGAAGACGGTTCGAAAAATGGACACCGTGGGCTCCTGGAATGGTGAGTGGAAGTTTGGCAAAAGGCCTATATATAGCTGTAGGGCCCACATTGCCACCTCATTTGTACCTGCTGCTACAGTGAGTTTCCGAGCAGATTCATAGGAGATTGAGTGAAGTAAGGTCAACTACTGCCTCTGCTGGTTGGTTTAGCAGGGCTAATTGACGTTGCCGATATTCGATGATGATCGGGCATTGGTAGGTAAAATGAGCCAATGAATCGCAAAGACAGCAAGGGAATCTCATGCGTTCATTGACTGAAGTAGTGACATAGCAAATGTCAGTGATAGGTGTTGTAGAGGACGTAGCAGGGCGTGGGTTGTTCTGAAAGTCTCGGCTTATGATAGCTAATGCCTGCCGAAAACGAGGCAGTGCTGGACAATGATGGGTGTAATGGCCATACTCAGAACAAATGGCACACGCAAATTTGGTCTTCAACCCTTTATTACTGGAAGGTTGAGTGGTAGAAATAGTAATGGATGGTGTGGGGGTTGGATTGGGGGGAATCAGATTCCTTAATTCTGGTAGTGATGGGCAGTTGTTGGTTTGGTGACTCTCATTGTCACACAATGCGCAAGGTGGTGGGATGCGCGGAGGAAGTGGAGTTGTGGGCTCCTTCTGCTTTCTTCTACCCCCAGTAGTAGTAGGGTGGGTAGGGAGTATGGGGGTAGTGGGGGTAGTGGGAGTGAGGACATGAATCGTCATGGGGAGTCCTGGCTGTGGGCGAGGGACCATCTCAGGTGGGTGTAAGTACCACACTGGGATTGCTAACACCATATTGGGTAGTGTGAGCATTGCTGCTACCTGAAAAGATTCTATACTGGGTGGAGGGTAAAAGAAGGGAATTTGAGTGAGGGGTCGGGGAACTGTTTCCCAAATGGGATTAGGCCCTTGAGGGGATGTGGATTCGTGGACCGTAGGTGTCGACGAATGCGCAGGATGCTTTTGTGGGAGTGGTGCTGCGATTGTTGAGATGTTAGGAATGACTGAAGCCTCCTAAGGAGGACGAGCATCCTCCTGTTGAGTTTCGTTAGATGAGATGACGCATACTTGACCAGGGGGAAGGAGTGGTGGTGCTCCATGGTACGTCCCTAACAAGGATGGATCTTTAAAAATCCCAGGACCCATCTCGACGAGTGGATATACTTCTTTGTTGGTGTGAATGAGAGGAAGAATGTTATCGAGACTGGCAGATAGGTTTGGCTCGTAATGGGAGACTTGGTCAATGGTCACAATCTTTCCATTGTGGGGGAACATGATTGTCTGAAAGACAGATGATGCCATTGCCTTCATAGCATACATGTAGCTACGTCCAAGCAAGATATTTTAATTGAGCTGAGCGTCGATAACTTCGATGTCAATGAGGATAGTTTTTCCCCCAAGTTCCATGGGGACATTTTGGAAGAGCCCTTCAGGGGATGATGGTCATCCGTCGTAATCTCGTAATGTGATGGTGGAAGGTATGAGTTCCGGGGAACCAAGTTTCTGCCATACTGTTTTGGACATGATGCATGTAGATGCCCCTTCATCGATGATACACCGATGGACGGTGATGTTCTGTATTTTGACTGGTATTTGAATAGCAACTGCAGCGGGAAGACGTGGTTCGCAGCTATCAAGGTCAAAGGTGATGAGTCGAGTATCGACAGGGTCGACTGCGCCCAGAGCAGAAAGTAGTGATTTCCGCTGAGTAGGACAAGTCTGGAGGACTTCCATAACTGACATGGCAGCCGGGGATTGTGCTAAGTCATCGACCAAGCTGTAGTTATGAGCGGCCCTAGCCTATGGGTTGTGGACATTCCTGCACAATGGGATGCGAGGGATGCGTAATGGTGGTTCGGCGGAAGGGCGAGGGATCACCAATGGAGGTCCCGTCGGTGTAGGGTTTGTTTCTGCAGATGTAGGAGTAGACTCAGCTGTTGCAGGATACTGACGATTGCGTGTTTGCAGAAGGATTTCTTCCTCACTGGTGAGGAGAATTGTT
>ML823138.1:36594-52823 GCA_009831015.1 Picea engelmannii
GAATATAAAGGTAACCGATATTCTAGATGATCACTTGATTGATGTATTCATAGGAACTTTAAAGGATAACATTCAACATGAGGTTTGCCTTTGGGAACCCAAATCATTGGAGAATGCATTTAAGGTGGAAAGAAATGTTGAAAATAAAAATATGGCTATGACTACTAGAAGGACCAATCCTAACATCTATAGAGAGAACAATGCTCCTTATTCTAAAACACCTCAACCTACAAGGTTGAAACCTCAACAATTGGAGGAAAGAAAAGCAAAAGGTTTATGCTTGAATTGTGATAGCAAGTACAGTAAGGGACATAAGTGTGGCGAGAAGAAATTATTCTACATAGATTGTGAGGAGGAAGAAGAACAAGAACAAGAACAAGAACCATCTCAAGATGAAAACATAGAAGCAATTTCATTTGAAGAGTTGACTCCCATGATATCGTGTAATGCATTGGCTAGAATTAGCACTCCTCAAACCCTCAAGATCGAAGGATACATCAAAAAGAAAAAGGTAATAGTCCTAATTGATTCGGGAAGTACTCATAATTTCATTCACTATAAATTAGCCAAAGATCTCAATTGCTTTGTATATCCAGCACTGTTGTTGGGGAAATAATACCCTACGGACTAGCAAACTAGGGTCTGATTTGCATGCATATTTTGACCTTAAAGAAATGACCTTTTAACCTACCACCCAAAACTTGAACCCCTCTTTCAAGACACATGCATGGAAAGGAACTACTAACCTTTTTACTGATGTTTAGTGTAGATCCTCCATTGCGCTTTGCCCGCTTCTTTACGCTGCTCCTTCCAAAGTTAACCTGCAATCAAGACAAAAACACTACGCATGCATGCTATTTTTCTACTTGAGGGTTAGAAATTAAGGATAAATCATAAATAACTCATGCATTGGGACGGGAAAAGTATTATTTTTATTATTTTCAAAATGAATCAACTTACAATAGAAGTCGAGACCGGCCACCGCTCCTTGATCCTGATCCTGGGCTCCTCCTATTCTTTGTCCTCCAACTGCTTTGTGTTAATTCTCTTTAGGCTTGAGGAAAGGCTAAAGGGTTGGGACAAATAGACTTGGCAATTGGGCAGAGTTTCTTTGCTATATTTTTTCTCCTCCAAATAGTACCCCTACCCCTTCTTTTATAGGCTAGAAGGAGCTAGGGTTTTGGACGAACTCTCGGCCATGCATGACTGGGAGTTTCAGTTAACTGACCCATATCTTTTTGTCCCGTCGACAACTTTCCTGTTTTTGTGCTTTGTTAGGTAAACGCATGCAGTAGTAGGCCTTCCATCATTCCAACGCGTGCAGTAGTAGGCCTACCAGTGTTCCAACGCGTGCAGTAGTGGGTTAGGGCGCATGTAGTTTTACCTGAGAGGATTTTCAAAGAGGTTTCTCAGCAGATGATTTGGCAATGAAAGGATATGAATTGGCCTGATTCCAGGTAAGCATGTGTGGTTCAATTTAGGGTTATAACAGATGCCCCCCTAATGTGTGAGGTCATAAGAGCATCTGATGGCCGAAATACATTACCAATCTTTTACCAATCTGTACTGATATGCTAAATGAGTGAGCCCAAGAATCAGGAATCGGGAGGTGTCGTCTACAAAATAACAAATGTCTCACCGTGGCGGGCATACCCATGCTCGGGATAAGATAGAACCATGGCTACCAATCAAATACACTGTAGATCCATGTCAAATAACTATAAAAAGTAGCCACGAATAATACACAGTGGAGCTACATCTCGAAATCAGAAAGATATACATATAAAGTATCCATCTCCCAGAAGCTGATTTGGCCTGATGGCTATACTTCAAAGCTCGAGCAACAACTTCAAGATCTTCTAAACTCGGGTAGGGGTGTAATATGAGTGTATGACTACACTACCCAGAGGTCTTCGACAGCTCGTCGGTTATGGACTTGATAATATTGATGATCAGACTGAAGGCTTCAGTGATTTTGAACAAAGACTCGATTGGACGTTCAGGATGGTCAGGTATGCGGAAAAGAGACATATTGCAGAGGGGACGACTCAGGCTTAGTGACAAACTTACCTTGGATAATAGCACGACAAGTGATAAGACTCAGACAGCATATCTGTTAATCATAAGTCTACGAAGCAGGAGGCAACGCAAACCCTCCATATGTTTGGAAGAGTAACCAAATGGTGGAGGACACAACTCTATATAGCGAGCAAAGCTTCCTAAGGTCATACTACATCCCATAGTCTGATGAATCAAACAGATAGATGTGATTTATCCAAGGGCGAATCATTATGCTGCCAATAAAGAAAATACTTTTCCCATCCTCTTTTTGGGGTATATTTGATTTTTTCCTTTTTTGTTCTTTTTGATGATTGTGAAAAATAATAAAGGAATATTACATTACAATGGAGGAACAAGTACCGCAAACATACAAGCTCAAGGCACGAGGACAAGACTGTTGTGCTAGGGAAATGATACTCAGGAAAAATCCTCCAGTGGCTAAAGGTGTTAAGACGCAGAAGCAAACTGCTACAAGGCTGATGGGTAAGGTATGCAAATGCGGTTGATAGAACACACAATGGTAACATCCTTCGATGTAAGTTTAACGAGCCCAAAGAAGGGAAGCTCAGTGGTTTTTCATATTTAGAGAGTCTGAAAAATCATAAAAGGAAACTCCATTGGGGTACATTTTTCGACAATAGTCTAGTTGGTTTGAAAAAGAGATAAACTATCACCGACTAGATGTCAATTCAAAACCATTTTAACTAGTGTGAAAAGGACAAGATCACTCGGCTATTTTTTCACTTTTAAGGAGTCTGAAAAAAGATTAACTATGGACTCCGTCAGGAATGTTCTTCTGGACCAGTTTAATGAGTGTGAAAGAATAAGGTCACTCAGCGATCTTTTAAATTTTAGGGAGTCTGAAAAGAGCTTAACTATGGACTCCGGGGGGGTTTCTTTTTCGTAAATTTAGTCCCTCAGGCCCGAAAAAGGAATAAAATTATACCTAAGGATACTCTTCTAAAGAATGGGAATTCAATAGAGTATTCCTTTGTTCGTACAGTTGACCGTCCGGACAGAAAAAGGGGTAAACTACCGCCGGACAGACGTGATTTCAAATTTCAGTTTAACGAGCGTGAAAGGCCACAAGATCGCTCAACAATCTTTTCATGTTTAGAGGGTCTGAAAAGGCCTTAAAAGGAGACCCGTTATGATTGGGGAGTCCAAAGGGTAAGTCAAAGAGTGAAAAAGACCCATGCAAATGAGGTTCAAACTCATATTCAGGAAATACTATACAGACTCCCGAGCCTACAGTGTTGTTAGAAATGGCATGGACACCATAATGCAACCAGGACCTACCTAGGGCATCCATGTTTTGGTAAGCTCTACCACCAAGTTGTGACACTTCTAGAGCATATATTCTCAAGTTGGGATAAAATCCTACCCTANTAAAAAAAAAAAAAAAAAAATTATGGACCGTCAATAATTTTTTTTTTTTTTATTCGAAACTCAATAAAAATTGTCCCAATACCTGATCAAATCCCTCCCATATAACTCCTGGATCACTCTAAATCGTTTTTGGTATAAATACACTGATAAAGGGGCCAAAAAAAGTGACAAAAAGAGGCCAAAAAGTCTATAAATAAAAGCTGGCAGCTCATTATCACCATTGCTGATTTGGAAATTGACTCTGGAGCCAAAAGACCCCCTTTGCCAAAGATCGTGATTCCGGGAGCTACGGTGGATGAAACGGACTTGTGCTTGGACCAAGTAAGTACAAAATCCCTTGTCTATTTATTCCATACCTCATTTTTAACATTTAGTTGTTTTTTAGGGGCGGGCGTCGACCTCAAAAAGGTCGGCCCTAGGCAAACGCGGGTTGTCCAGGGACAGCCCGCGGGTACCCGCGACTGTCGCCTCTATAGGCCGCGGGTACCCCCCCGCGTTATGAAAAAACAAGTGGAAATATGAATTGACCCTCTTTTACCTTGTGATGTTGGCAGGATGTATGTTCAGTGGAGGGAGAGGGAGCACGAGGCCGCCAATGAGTTAGTGGCTGCAGATCCGAACGTTGTGGTCGTGCTGACACAGTGTGGTTTGGTAAAATTATTTTTATGTATGTTTATGCATGCAAAACCAAGGCTACTGAATGCCTTGGTTGATTACTAGCACCCATATGTAGAGGCATTCATGCTAGAGGGGAAATCCTTGGTGCCCACCACCGAAGACATTTACATTTTGACTGGCCTCTCGAGGAGAGGGGAACCAGTCAACTTTCAGACATTTCCTGCGGAGCCGAGCAAAGTCTCGGAGATTATAGATGAGTACTGTGTGGCTGGGACCGATCATAGGACTTCCTCGGTACCCGTTAGTAGGATTACCAACCTCACCCTACAGACTATTCTATCGCTTATTGGGCGGATTACCGTCTCAGCAGCTGTGCATCAGGCTTCGCTCGCACAGATGAACTGTGCAATCCAGTGCATGAATGCACACATTTTTTATTGCAGTACCACATTGTTAGAGTGAATGAAGAGTCAGCTGACAGTATGCCAATAGCAGACACATAGGAACTTCGGGTTTGGGACCATCCTGTGTTCGTTCTTCCTTGAAAGAGTTCCATGTTTTAGTCCTCGGCTGACAGTATGAGGAAATTTGGCCACTTTCCCCACAGTATGCAGATGGGCAGCGTTACTTCTGCGACAGGGTGGTGGAAGGACCATAGAGGCCTTCGACGATGACTTTTTTTCTTGGTTGTCACGATAGATCCCGACTATTGAGGACTACCCATATGCGGGGATTGATTTTTCCAAAGATCCAACGATACTAGTGCCTCCTGGTGAGGAGCGAGGGGAGATGGGTAAGTCTCCACCTCTACAATTTTTTTTTTTGTTTGCATATGTATTTTTTATGACTTTTTGATATATATATCATGTTTTTGTATACCAGAGTTTTTGATGGGTGAACGTTTATTGCATGCAGATGTGGGACCCATGCGACCTGTCGATTATGCATGGAACAGGCATCGCCCACGGCCAGAAGCCGCAACTGCCGCCGCTGGAGGAGCAGCAGTAGCCGGGAACCTCCCAATAGGAGAGGCCGAGAGAGTCCTGAGGCGGATTGAGCGGAACTTTACTGTGGTCACTCGCACAGTTCCCATGGCAGAGATAGAGGATCTGCTGCCCTCCATGTAGACTCATGTTGTGGGGGCACCTCGGATATGGGTCTGATTGTTTAGGCATTTAGCCCAGGTTGTACATGATTATAACAGGGCCCATAGTCCCTGAGAAGACTTTAGACTTTTATGTGCCATGAGCACTGATATGTATATATTTTTTAAGGGCAAAAGCCCAGTGACTCATTATTGTTCCCACTTTTGAGGCATTTGTACCCATCTATGTACTCTGAGGGTTTTATGATGTTTATATATGATTTTTTATCTCTTTTTGTGTCTTATGGATTATGTGTACAAAAATGTATTTACATGTTTATGTTCATGATCTTTTTATATGTGCACAAGATGCCAATCTAAAATGTGATTAGCTAGAGTATCTGTGATTTGATTTAAACTCCTAGGAACATGAAAATATGTGATATAATCAAAGTTGCGTTCCAAGAGACGTACCCTAAGGAATCGTCGGTGTAAAGTTGGGTCATGTACTGGGTATATTCTGTTTAGCTACGAAACAACTAGTTGAGCGTCTAGATAGACCCAAAGACGAGAGATACCCAATGACAGAGCGTCATGAAGCAACTCAATAACTGCACTATACTCAACAACATTATTTGTGGTGTTACCTAAGCATATTCCTCCGAAAGATAACAACTGATCCTGTGGTGTAAAGATCACCCAAGATGCAGAGGCAAGCCTCCGCGTGTGTCGACTAGCACCGTTCACATACCCAACGAACACTTTGGACTCACTTGACATCTTCCATATTGATGAAAGATAACATCAATGACACGTCCATAACACATTTTTCAAAAGAAATGTAAAAAAGTAATAGTACAAAGACTATACATATGTTACAAAAAGTTATCCACAGTGACCATTCTATGAGTAATACTTCTTGAGGTAGAGCCCATTTCTAGACTCCTCTAAAGAATTCCCTTCAAAATCGAACAAACGATAAGCACCCTTCTTTAACACCTCTTTAATAATGAAGGGTCCGAACCACATGAGTTTAAACTTTCCTGCCCCTAGGGGGTCCTTATCTTGGTCATAGACCAGGACAAGGTCGCCCTCAGAAAAAATCTAAGGACGAACGGACTTATCATATTGAAACTTGACCTTACGTTTATGAGCCTCATTGGCCAGAGCCGCATCATGACGCTATTCATCAAGCTGCTCAAGGTGTACTAACCGTTCCTCAAGAGGAGAAGTGTCTGGCAATAACTGTACTGCCAATTTCAGAGATGGGATTTGACATTCGATGGGCAAGACTGCCTCCAACCCCTAAACGAGTTGGAAAGGTGAGAAACCGGTTGTAGTCTTAACTGATGTTTGGTAAGCCCATAATGCCGAGTATAACATCAAATGCCAGTTTGACTTGGCTGAGTTGATAGTTCGTTGTAGAATATTCTTAAGCATTTTTTTCACAGCTTCCACCTGCCCATTGGCTTGGGGGTAGTAAGGTGATGAATGGTCCTTCCGTAACCCAAGATTTGACGTTAACTCGGTCATCATTTGATTCTGAAAGTGACTACCATGATCAGTGACAATCTCTCTCGGGACGCCAAATCGTGCTATAATCTGGTTGAATAAGAAGAGATCTGCATTCTCTCCATCATCTTTAAACGTTGGCATAACTTTGACCCACTTAGTGAAGTAGTCGACAACTACGATGATATAGTGGTGCCCCCTTGTTGACGAGGGGTTGCATGTAGTGTAATCAATCCTCCACTTAGTGAAGGGACCAACTCTGATGATAGGAAACATAGGAGTTGGATGTGCCCTCATCTTCCGAGAGAAGATTTGGCACGGATGGCACTTCTTGACCGACTCGATACAATCTTTGATAAGTGTGGGACAAAAGTAACCTGCTCATAAAATATTTTGGGCTGTCGTCAACCCAGATAAGTGACCGCCACAAGCTCCTATATGAAAATCATTGAGCACTATGACGGCCTCCTCATGAGTGAGACATCGACACAAGAAGCAGTCTACACCTCTTCGATACAACATATCATCGAGTATGAGATAGTTCTTAGCCTGATGGCATATCCGTCGACACTCGTCACGAGAAGAAGAGGTGGGGCACTTCAAAGTCTGGAGATAGATCATTATATCTCTGTACCAGAGGTCTGACGATTCAATCAAAAACATATCCCCCCAGATAGGCGATTCCTCAGGCACAACGTCACCTGACTCAACCGGAAGCTCCGAAATAAGTTCTGCGAAAACCAATGACTTCTTGGACTTTGCTGAAATGAAGTCTAAGTCAAATTCTTGGAGGACTACCATCCATCTACTAATTTTTTCATCAATAACTTGTCGTGTCAACATGTACTGGAATGGATTCATAACAGCAACGACGGTGGTCTTGCGAAAAAAAACATAGTGACGGAACCGTTGAACAGCATGAACTGCTGCCAACGCAAGTTTTTCAAGATGGGTATAATTAAGTTCCGGTCCTACGAGGCCTCGGCTCAGGAAATAGATCACATATTCTAAAAATGAATCATCTTCCTGAACTAAAACCATGCCTATGGTTGACTCTACTGCATCCAGATATAATAGGAAATCCTTGTTATAATTAGGTGGTCGTAGCAGAGGCGCAGTTGTGAGGGCGTGTTTTAATGCGTCAAAAGAGAATTGAGCAGCTTCGTCCCAGAAAAAGGGAACATCTTTCTTCATTAAACGCATAAATCCCTTGGTTATTTCGGCATAGTTGGCGATGAAGCGTCGTAAGAAGTTCGCCTTGCCTTGAAGACTTTGAAGTTGTAAAATTGTGCATGGGGGGGGCAACTGGACTATTGCCTCCACCTTAAGAGGATCGACCATGATCCCTGTTGTTGATACAATGAAATCTAACAAACGTCCTGACGTGACACAAAAGCTGCACTTGTTGGGATTCAAGCAAATCCTGAAGTAGCGACAGCGTTCGAAGATTAGTCTGAGGCGCATAGGATGATCCTTTCGCTTGCGAGAGCGTGATGCTAAATCTTCTAGATAGGCCTCGACTATATATTTCAGGTCATGAAACGAAAAAGAAATGGCCCGCTAGAAAGTGGCTCCAACATTCTTGAGGCCAAAAGGCATCTTACGATAGGCGAATGTACCCCACGGACAAATGAATGTCATTTTGTGTTGGTCTTCAAGTTTGATGTGGATTTCATTATAGCCCAAAAAACCATCCATGAATGAAAAGGCTTCACAACCGACACATTCATCAATGATCTGGTCAATGAATGGGGTTAGATAATTATCTTTTGGACATGCCTTGTTCAAATCACGAAAATCACTACATACACGAATCGTGCCTTGTTTTTCATCGAATGGCATGGGGTTTGACACCCATTGAATCAAATGAATAGGGTAAATGAACCCTACCTTGAGAAATTTCTCAACCTCAATCTTAATGGCTGCTGCTTTCCTAGGATTAACTAGACGAAGTTTTTGTCGAACAGGCTTAGCATCAGGATATGTTGTGATTTCATGTTCAACTATTTTCGGATCGATACCTGGAATTTCCTCATAAGACCAGGCAAAAACGTCATGGAATTATTTGAAGAGATCTGTGTAAATTTGAATCTCATCAGGGGAGCAATCCTCCCCGACGAACACATTCTCCACGACGCCAGGGTTGCGGGAGATGTTGATAGGTATGATTGCAGCGATAGTCGCCATATTTCCCTCATCATAAATTTCCTGTGTAGATAAGAGGTTAATAGGACACGGCTGATCTCCCGTCATGGTGATAGTGAATTTTCCTACCTCGATTCGGTGTAACTCTAGGAGGAAATATGATCTGTGATGAAGATCGTCCCAAGGTTTTTCTAGACTAGTCATTGCTTCGATTACTGCTTCGTCGGAAGGCAAGACTAAGTCTAACTAATCGGTAGTAGCAAGAGAATCTTGAGCCCAAATAGGCTCTAGAAGTGTATCCAACTCTTGTGTGGGAGTCAGATCAGGGTTAGCTGAAGCTTGCTGGACTAAAGAGTACACTACTTCAGCAGTCGACAAGGGCATGGACATGCCGAAGTGCCCTGTCTCATCCATCATGGATGATGGGGAAGGAAGAATCCACGGATCCTCAAAGTAAGTCATGCAGAATGACGAAACATGAAAAATCTCAGCCTTGTGGTGACTCGATATAAACTTGACATCGTTATGAGGAGGTGGGTAACTAAAGGTACCCATCAAAGATGGGCACAAACCAACTCCTATGTTAATGACACCAGGCTGAGGATTATCAATCATAGGAACCGTGGACGCCCCCAAAGCTGGGTCAGGCCTAGAGAAGGACAATTGATCAATGGCCATTATCCGACCCTTGTGTGGAAAAAACAAGACTTGGAAAACTGTAGCGACCACAGCTTGCATATCATAAGTCCAACTCCAACCTAACAAGAGGTTATAGTCGAGGGGAGCGTCGACTACCTCTACTTCAACGCACACGGTCTTCCCGCCTAACTGCACAAGGAACGAAGTAACGATGCCATGTGGTCAGAAAGAATGATCGTCGAACGCAGTGAGGAGAGTAGGTGATGGAGACAAAGCGGGTTGACCAATGGATTTCCAACATGCTAATGACATAACGCAAGTCAAAGCGCCCTCGTCGACCACCGTGCGGAATATATTCCATGTAAAATTTTTCATGGGATGAGCCACTACTATCTGAAACGCGATGTGGTAAGGCAGAAGAGGTTTCAAGTCGGTTGTATCTAACATGATGGTACCCGGGTTACAAGTCTCAGTAGAGCCTAAAGCAGTCAACAAGGCTTTCCTCTGAGTAGGGGAACTTTGGAGGACCTCCAAAGCGGACATTGCACAAGGGGTTTGTGATAAATCTTCCACCACAAAGTAATTCTGGGCGGCCCTTGCGTTTGGGTTGTGAGAAGCTTTCTTAAATGCACCTTTTGGAATGTGTTTCATTGTTTCACCCAACGTCCTCTCAATCTGTAGGGGAAGAGAGGGGATATCGTCTTCTTTACCCTTCTCAGAGGTGCTTGGTTTACTATAGTCATGTGCTCTAGTCATTATTAAAGCATCACCCCTAACCATATATATGTTCGTGGCTAAGGAATTGTTTGGAGGAGGGTAGGTTTCCTGGCTACCCCCTTCGGCACTTGTAGAGGCTTGAGTTAAATTTTTCCCATGCTGGAAGGGATTAGTCAACACGTCTTGTTGTTGTTGTGTGAAAAACTTTTGGGCCTCTGGAAGTCGAGGACATAGATGGGTCGGGTGGTCTTCTGCACACAAGTTGCACAGATACCTCGCCTTCCTCTTTTCGGTGGTGCCCTCACCAGCATTATCAGTGGGTTTTTTATCCCCCTTACCCTTCTTACGTTGTTTTTTCTTCCCTTCAGGCTGCTGGGTGGCCTTTGGGTTAGTCCTCTCCACGGAGTGTACTTCCGACGTTTGGGTAGGAGGAGCAGCCAAAGCAGTAGTCTGGATAGCCGTTGAGTGTTGTATAGATAACTGTTGCAATTGTTTTGTCAATTGCTCAATGGGCTTGATTTGTGTCGAACCAACGATGCCATCGGCATGTGGTCTGGCTATCTGTCTAGTTTTATCCAGTATTGATCGTGGAGCATCCGACAGGATGTTGTATAATAAACCAGACTAAGAATAGATAAGCTCAAACTGTTAAGCCCTCATGATGGCATCTTCTTCGGAGAAAACTCCTGAAGTCGCGACGTCTTTGGATAATTGAGGGACTAAAGACTTAAGGAACCACTCAAGCAGGAATGTTGGTGGAACTGGTACTTTGATTAGACTCTTTCGACGTCTCCACTCTCGGATATGATCAGAGATATGGTCCGCTATCGTTTGTTCGAAATTGGCAAGCAGCTCTATGCCAACATCGTATCTCACAGGTAACTGGAAATGGTTAAGGAAAGCCATCGCCAGTTCGCCAAAAGAAGAATATCGTGAGAGATCAAGCTCGATGTACCATTTTGTGGCACTCCCGATAAGAGTGCGTTGAAACAATCGTAGATGGACAGAGTCATCTTTCAGTGAGTTAGATGAACACCAAAGGTGGAAAGTAGTCACGTGATCACCTGGATCTTTGTTAGTCTTGGCCTCGAACTTTGGAATGTTCGAAGGAAACTTTGTTGGCATAGGAGGCCAATGTGGATCGTGACAAATAGGATCATTTAACAACCTTGTCAAATCGGGCAAGTGTAACGTCGCCAAGAATGGTAGTTTGGGTTGCTGCTGATATCCTGGGAAAAAGGGTCCTGGAGTTTGACTGGCACCAGGTTGCCAGGAAAAGTTTGGCTGCTGGCCCGGATTCTGGTAGAAACCATGGCCCTGACCAGCGTAAGGATTTTTCATCTGTGGATACATCATTGGATGATTCCCCATAAAGGACATAGGATGTTGGGCATTCATCATGTTTGATGGACTTTGGGAAGGATTACCCCATGCCGGTCCCGATGGGAGAGGCATAGAAGTCTGTCCAAGGTTCCATTGACAGTGGAAAGAATTACCCCAGAACGACATTCCAGAGGAAGGAACGGATCCTTGTCCTGAGTTCCAAGGTCCTACTACATGTGCCCCCGGCGCAGGAATAGTACCCTACGTCGGAGTAGATTGTCCAAAGATGGGGGTGCCCCCAGATGGGAAAGAAGTGGATGCGAAAGTGTTGTTACCAAATGTCCCATTCCAAACAAACGGTGACGAACCTACCGACAGTATTTGCACAGGTGTTCCTTGACTCTCGGCTCTAAATAAACTCGTGTGTGCAGGTTTCCCGATGGACTACTGATGCAGACCACCAAGCAAAGGGTACAAAGGAGGGATATGACCTCCAGCGTAAGGGAAAACATTAAAAGGGATAGGAATGCCCCCAAGTTGACCCTACAGAGGACCATTAGAGCTCCCTACCCCTAAACCCAAATTCTATAAAGTGGAGTGAGTGAGTGCAGGACTTGTACCTAAACTAGGCATACCGTATGAGAACGGAGAGCTTGACGCACTAAGTGTGAAAGGATTTGTGGCCGCTACAATAGATGGGGTCGGTCCACTGTGCGACGTAGTTGCGGCTGCGACTGTGGTGGCTCGGATGGACGACGACAAGTTAGGAGAGGCTTCTCTTGTGGTAGCAATGGTGGTGGGAATGGAAGAATTCCCAAAGGAAGTAACAGTGTTTGGTTCCATAACTGTGTGAGGCACTGACAGGCGTTCGTAAAATTGAATTGGCACAATAACTTGTGGCCAAGTATTATTGGTTGGGGTTTCAACCGAACCAATATTGGTAGTTGATTCCTTCGGGAGTTTTTCGGGCACAATGGTTTGTAACCCGGTTGCTTCGAAAGACCCTTGTTGGTCTAGCTTCCACCTCAATGGTGGCAGGGGTGGCTTCAGTATAACCGGCGGCAGGCCCAGAAGCCTTTGTTACCGGCGGAGCTCTAGATCCTCCACTGTGTGAGAATATACACGACATGCTAAGGTATTCTACATGATCAAACAATAACACACACTAAAAAAGAATCCCCTAAGAGATAAGACAAGCAATCACTAACTATTTTGAAGAAAAGTTACAACAACCAACACTAGAGAAACTTACAGGTGCAAGTGCAACTCGAAAATAGAAGCACCCTCCGGGTATACTCTGCAAAGTGTGGCCTGATGTCTGTCCTAGGTACCACGGTATACCCCCGCAGTCACCTGTGTATGTCCCTAAAAATATTGGCAACTAGTTTCCCAGCACGCGAACAGTCACCAGGCGAGTACAGTCGATAGTCGGGTAGACCACAGTGAGAAGGGTATCAAGCCCGAAACCTGTCAAGGGTATCGAGAGAAAATGGTCCGAAAGACAACTGAGGACCTTGAACGGATTCGAGATCCACGAAGCTCTGTGGCAAATGCAAATGACGGAATCCCAAGACAAATCCTCGATATGTGTTCTCCACTACGCTCGGTCCGGCTTTGGAGGGGTTATCTCCGCTACCTTTCCTTACACGACCTCATGTTTATCCCCTGTGTTAGAGGGGGGTCCCGGATAACTTCCACGTAACTGGACTTCTACACTCCATATCACAGACTCCAATGTTTGGTTTTGAGTGGCCTTGGAGAGTTTCCTCTCCAACCTATTCCAAGGCCCTAGTCCTGAGCTAGTGTATGAACCCTACAAACAAAAGGTCTAATAGATTTTAAATTAGCATTTCTTTTATGGGATTTTTCATGTCACAAGGTATGAAAGTGATACTGATGGTGTGTAAAGACTCAAAGAAAAAACAAAGGAAAAGTACCGAAAACAAAAACTTTTACTGAATGCAAAAATCAACAACTTTTCACAAAGAAAGACTTATTTTTCTTTTCAATTTTGCTAAGATTTCATGCAGCAAACATAAAAGAATTTTTGCTCAACTATGAGCTACTTATGCTCTAAATGCACTGCCAAAACTTATGAACAAAAAGACTTCTCCCTAGCTATTGATGCAACAACACAATCTTCAAACAAAGAAGAAAATGAAAAAGAGATATATATTTTTTTTATTTGAGTGCTAAATGAAGCAGCAAAGGGAAAATGCCGAAAAGCACAAAACCAAGAAAACAAAATAAAATTCTATCTTAAAGCGTAGATCACAATGAACCAGAGAAAAGACACACAATGGCAATCAAGAAAGCACCGACTCTTACGCTTGTCTAAAAACCATGAAACACAATTTTTTTTTATTTTTTATCTTTTCTATCCAACATCAACTAAGAAAAAGCAGGCTAAGGATAAGATGCCCTAACCTACTGACTGTGCAACCCTAGAATCAAACTCCTAAGAGGAACACTTCTCACCATAGGAGGGGATGACTGCCCCACCCTAATTGAAAAGCAACCTGTCAAGCCCGCTACTGTCACTGAAACAGCACGCGTGCAAACACGTGCTGAGCTATAACAGAGCACGGGTACCCATGGTCTGAACTGGCATAGGCCGCGTGTAGGTATAAAATCCAAGAAAAAGATAAACACGGGCAACCCAGACCTGGAAGAAGCCTCTGGTATTGAAAACTAGGGTCTCTTTAAGGCTTGGATGCTTCTTCCAACAGAAAAGAAAAATAATTACAAAGAATAACAAAATGCAATAAAGCAAACTGAGACAAGACTACGAACCAGCAAGACTCAGACAGGATCCAGAAAGCCCCCTCAGAATGTATAATTCTGATAGGGAAGAGGAGGACGGTCTCTCAAGCTCACTGACTCCTACACGCTACTGAAACCTCTACAGCAGGCGTTCAAACGCGGGCTATAGAAGGTTAGGGCGTGGGTTACACATATGTAGACCTTCTGCAGGCCACGTGTACCTCTGTGTGTCCCGATAATTACCGTCAAGCAACAGTCAAGGAAAAAACTGGTATAAAGAACCAAGTTCCCTGCTAGCTCTGACCTAACAAAAAACAGAAAAACAAAGAAACAAAAAATCTAATCCTTTAAAATACCCAAAAACCTCAACTAAATCTGGAAACCCTAAGAGTAAATTCCCTAATGGAGTCACCAATTCTATTGTTGTGGAAATAATACCCTACGGACTAGCAAACTAGGGTCTGATTTGCATGCAGATTTTGACCTTAAAGAAATGACCTTTTAACCTACCACACAAAACTTGAACCCCTCTTTCAAGACACATACATGGAAAGGAACTATTAAACTTTTTACTGATGTTTAGTGTAGATCCTCCATTGCGCTTTGCCCACTTCCTTGCGCTGCTCCTTCCAAAGTTAACCTACAATCAAGAAAAAAACACTAGGCATGCATGCTAGTTTTCTACTTGAGGGTTAGAAATTAAGCATAAATCATAAATAACTCATTCATTGGGATGGGAAAAATATTCTTTTTATTATTTTAAAAATGAATCAACTTACAATAGAAGTCGAGACCAGCCATCGCTCCTTGATCCTGATCCTGGGATCCTCCTCTTCTTTGTCCTCCAACTGCTTTGCGTTAATTCTCCTTAGGCTTGAGGAAAGGCTAAAGGGTTGGGACAAATGGACTTGGTAATTGGGCAGAGTTTCTTTGCTATATTTTTCCTCCTCCAAATAGTACCCCTACCCCTTCTTTTATAGGCTAGAAGAAGCTAGGGTTTTGGATGAACTCTCGGCCATGCATGGCTAGGAGTTTCAGTTAACTGACCCATATCTTTTTGTCCCATCGACAAATTTTCTATTTTTGTGCTTTGTTAGGTAAACGCGTGCAGTAGTAGGCCTGCCAGCGTTCTAACGCGTGCAATAGTGGGTTAGGGCGCGTGTGGTTTTACTTGAGAGGATTTTCAAAGAGGTTTCTCAGCAGATGATTTGGCAATGAAAGGATATGAATTGGCCTGATGCCAAGTAAGCATGTGTGGTGCAATTTAGGGTTATAACAAGCACCAGAGTTTCAAGTAATGATTGTAGATGGAGGAACTATCAATTTCTCAAGAAAATGAAATAAGATCAATATTACTATGGGGGAATATGTAATGAATAGTCCAATGATTGTTATACCCATGGGTGGTGCAGATGTTGTACTAGGAATCCAATGGTTACAATCATTAGGAACAATGGCTTTTAATTTTCAAGAACTTTTCATGAAATTTTCATTGGAAGGAAAATAAATTGAGTTAAGAGGTATCACAGGGAAACCCGGTAAGGTGATAAGCTCTAATGGCATGAAAAAATTATTGAAAAAGGGGCATCAAGTCGTTATTGCACAACTATTCTCACTAGATGTTCAAACATCTAAGCCATCTATTCCTCAAGATCTCCAAAGGATCATTGAAAAGCATTCCAAAGTATTTGAAGATATTCCCAAAGGTCTCCCTCCCACTCAAAATCATGATCATGAAATTCGCCTAATTCCTGGGAGTGTTCATCCTAACATCAGGCCATACAAATACCCTTATGCCCAGAAGAGTGAAATTGAGCGCATGGTTGAAGAAATTCTAGAGGTTGGCATTATTAGACCTAGCCAAAGTTCTTACTCTGCACCAGTGGTAATGGTATTCAAGAAAGATAGCTCATGGCGTATGTGTCCAGATTATAGAGAGCTCAACAAGATCACTATTAAAGATGAGTTTCCCATTCCC
>ML823138.1:54167-70343 GCA_009831015.1 Picea engelmannii
TATGGCACTTTATGGATACCACCCTCCTTCCATCACTTCTTCTCTAAAATAAAAATCTATGGTTCAAGCAGTGGAAGATCACATCGAGAATCAACAACAAGTTCTCCAAATCTTAAAGGAAAACCTGACCATGGCACAAAATCACATGAAACAACAAGCATATCAACATCGTAGTGAAAGAAGTTTTGAAGTAGGGGATTGGGTATTTTTAAGACTACAACCATACAAACAGATGTCCCTCAAACAAGCCAAGAAGGATAATAAATTATCACCAAAGTACTTTGGCCCTTATAAGGTGTTGCAAAAGATTGGTACTATGAAATACAAATTGGAGTTGCCTACATCTTCACGAGTACACCTAGTTTTCCATGTTTCATGCTTAAAGAAGGTTATAGGCGACAAGATCCCAGTTCAAACTATATTTCCAAAACTTGACGAGGAAGGAAAAATCATATTGGAGCTTGAAGCCATCACTGACACAAGAATTCTCCAAGTGAGGAATAGATCCATTTCAGAGTATCTCATTAAATGGAGGAAACTACCAACTAAAGATTCCACTTGGGAAGATGAGTCTTTTATACAGAATAATCCAGAGTTACTCAAGCGTTGCGGACAACACTTGTCTCAAGGGGAGGGTCATTTTAAGCCCTAATATTGGCTTATCACCCCTTAATTGGGGCATATTAGATTAGTAATGTTATTTTATTTATGTCGGCTTTAGGCCATTAGTTGTAATTATACCTCCTAGTCTCCTATATATACCAAGGTGACATTTTCATTTTGAATCATCTTGTACTTGAACATTTAAGTGGGGTAAAAGGAGGTTTACCCCTTGAAGAGGCTTATTATCTGAAATTCTCTCTTTTTCAAGGCGTTGAGTACCTTTTCTGAAGATTTTCTATGCTATATTGATATTTGGTTCCTAACAAGGCCAAACTTAGTTCCACTGAGAACATGGTTGTAGATATAATAATGTTCCAAGATCAGGCATTGGAAGTGAGAAAGGAACTGGAAGCAGCACAACAAATCCTTCTCTCTCAGGTTGAAACTGTCCAATATCATTTTTGGGTGATATATCAAGCATTAAATAACATTTCTTTAAGAGAGAGAGAAGTTATTTCTTCTTGGACTACCTTCCAAGAAGCAGTGGTGTTGTCCAAAAATAAGGAGTAGCTATGGCTTCCATGTTGTCCTTTTCGGAACAAACTAGGGGTGATATAATACTAAAGACTTGGGAATCTAACATAACTTAAAGTAGGAAAATGGATAAGGAAGTGAAGGAGTCTTGTGAAGAGGTTTTCCACTCACTCAAAAAAGAATCATTAGGCCTTGATAAAGAAGATGTATTTGGAGTACTGGGATAGATTGACATAACAAAACATTAACTTGACCTTAAGAAAAATATGGAAGAGGCTCAGGCCGAAATCTCATAGATAAAACAGGATGATATTACGTGGATAAATAGATGTCTAGTAAAGCCTAGTCTACAGCTACAATCTATATTTTCAGAAGATAGATGAATGGAATAAAGATTGGTTCGATTGGAAAATAAATTATATATCTTCTAGGATAATAACTTAACAAATCCCTCCAGGCTAGTGGCACAATTTGTGAGCAGATGCATCAAAAAAATGTATTCAACACAGAAAAGGTAGTACCTCCGAAAACAAATGAGATAACTTGTGTACGTTATCTGTTTCGGAGTTGGAGAACTAGAGAAAAAAACCCCTCTGCCAGCATAATGAGGAGACCAACAAAAATGCAAGTGAAATGTTTCAGATTCCATATTCTGTAAATTTACTATTTTTGAAATAGAGAAATTCCAAGCACTTAGGGTTGAGAACTTTTAGTGTAAATACATATTTTAAAGAATGAAAGAATGCTACTTCTTGTCATATTGTAACTGAGAAAACTCATCCTTTGTGAGTATTAATACAAGTGCATACATGGATTCCAAATTTTGTGTTGTTTAAGTTATGTGCTCTCTTTGTATTCAATATCTCTAGTTTTATTTATGTTACTCCTTGATAAGTGAACGATTGCAACTTAGTACAACATCTACTGCGATTACATTTCATTTAGTTGTCTAATAGTAAATAGTTTTTCCTCTATATTTTCTATTAGCAAATAAAAGACCTGAAAGCTACTTGGATCACTACATTATATATCCTTTCAGGGGTGTGTTCCACTCTTTATTCTACTATAAACAAAGTAAGATTCTTCTATCATTAATGCCTTAATTTGTTTAATAGTTTTGTAATTTTCTCCTTCATCATCATTTTTGATAAATTGACTCAGACGACGAAATACAACCTTTGTTCTATTTAACTATTAATTTCATTTGAGGACTTAATTTTTACAGAACTAATGAAAAAAAAAATTCTAATTTTTTTTTTTCAATTTCCTGATGCCTGACATTATTCTTTGAGCCTTAAGTTTAATCTCAGGAACAACATATTTTTGGCGTCGTTCCCAAGGACGGAGAAACAAAGTTATTTTTCTTGGGGGGAACGACATGGTAAGTTTCTTTCTCTGATAGTGAACAAAGATATAATACAATATTAAGGTTTTTTTTTTTAATTTTCACTTGGCGACTCCACCACTAATAAACTAGCATTCAGTCGAAGGAATACCAGAAAAAACCCCGACGATAAGCAGACCACGCCTGTATCTGACCCTAAAATATTTTTAAAACCAAGGGGATACCTTAAGAAGACCACTACTTCCATAAGTAAGGTTTATCAACCCAAACCCACACAGTCTAATGCCAAGGTTCCATTTGAATAGTTAACTCCACAAGAAGGTTCCACCCAAATCCATTTCAGAGAAACATCAGTTGATAGAGTTCAAGCCAAAATCATAAACCCTGAGTTGGTTCTACCTGAGATAAAGACCGAAACCGATTCAATTTCCTCCTTTTCTAATAAAGGCAAAAGAGCCATCTTGGTACCTACTTTGATTGATATTCCATCAGTCCCTGAAATAAAGTTTCCAGCTTCTTGAAGTTTCAAAGAATATATATTACATTGTGATTCAAATCCTGTTGGATCTCTCGTTTATATATCCTGCAAGTCTGAAGAACCTAGTCCTCATCTCTCTTTTCCACCCTTTTTTGACTTTCTGTCTCCTGGCGATCAGTTCCCACAACCCCTTTCTCTTCATCCTGAAGTAGATGGAATATCACTACAGATGTTTGAAAATCCTCTCTATAATCTCCAAGTTTCATCCCCTAGATTATCAAAGGTTGTTGTCGGAGGAGGTGGTGTTGTAGGTGCGGGGGGTGAAGGAGGGTTGGGTGTTGGAGGAGGAGGAGGAGGTGGTCAAGGACCACCTCCACCTCCTAGAATTTTTTCTAAAGTAGCTTCTAGGTATTCTCCTTTAGTCCTCCCAATCGCCCTCCACGATTTACCCGAAAACTATATGAAAAACATGCCAAAATTCAAAGGAAATGGAGACTTAACGACCACTGAACACATAAACTTTTTTGATCAATTTACCGATATCCTTGGCCTTGAGCACAAGGATGTTTATTCAAGACTCCTAGTTCAAAATTTCGAAGGATGGGTGAGAACCTAGTTCCGAGGGCTACCAGCAGGTTCTATAAGAATATATGACGAGTTAGAAAATGCCTTTCTCAGATAATGGGGAGAGAGGAAAGATCACATTTATTATTTGACTAAGTTCAGAGTGTTAAGAAAGAAAAATTCAGAAACAGTTCTTGAATTCACTCAAAGATTTAATAAACTGTATAACAAAATTCCAGTTAAGGTTAAACCCTCACAACCTGCAATAAAGGTGACTTTCGTAGGGGATTTTGAGCCCAACTTTTCCTTACTATTGAGGGAAAGGAGATCTGTCGACCTCACAAGAATGAATAACAATGATATAGAAATAAAGTCAAATATGATGTCATCAGTAAAGTTAAAAGCTGAAATCAAATGGGAAATAAAGAAACCAGACGATTCAGAGAATAAGAAGGACCTTCTGGATCTGGGAGGTCCGTGGAAGAAAAAATGGATGACATGGAAAAAATAATAAAAGAATTATCTAATAAAATCTCGAAAATGGAACTGGATCAATCTAAAATGAATCAATTCACTAGAAAATATTTCAAAAGGAATCCTAACCCTCAAATACAACAAAGACAAATAAAAAATGAAGATCAAAATATTCAAACCCCCTTTAAAAATGAAAATTTTATAGGAGGAGATGACATGCAAAACTTTGAGGAGTTAGAGAAAGATATGAATAATATTGGCGATGATTGTCAAGAACCTGATTTACGAGGCAAGATTATGAAAGGTCTTTAAACGTAGAATATCGGTCTAATAATGATGATAGCATAAATATCATAGAAGATTCTTCTTATCAAGGAATCGTTGACAATAGAATGGTCGAGCTTCAATAGAAGTATAATTTAAGGCCCAGAGATAGAAATATCGCAACTTCCCAACTGAAGAAAATCTTGTCGAGAAATAAAGTGAATGAGGCAGCTCAACTAGCAGCTGAAACACAGACTACCAAAACAAAAGTAGTTGAAACACATAATGCTAAAACAAGAGAAGTTGAAACACAGACTACCGAAACAAAAACAGCTGAAACGAAAGAAACACAAACTAATAAATTAGAAAAAAGGGAGATAGAATCCCCAACCAGAGAAGTCGAAAAGGCAACAGGAAGTTTCAGTTTAGAAAACGAGATTAATAAAATCAAGATCCCTATGCCCCTGGTGGAATTTGCAAAAAACCCTACATATAGAAAATAGATTGCCAAAATGATAAATTTTTCTGATGTCGAAAGTCATGTGAATGTTATAAATTTAGAAGATTATAAACCAACTATAATGTTTGGTCCACATTTTGAAAGTGCCAGAGATTGTCGCTCCTTTCTACTTTAGGCTAATTGTGCATGATCATCTGCTCCATAACTGCATGTTGGAATCTATATCCTCCCACAATGTGATGCCCAAAGTTATTATGGATAGACTTGGTCTTGAAATTACTAGACCATATGAAGATCTATATTCTTTTGATTCGAGAAAAGTTAAATTTATGGGTATGATTAAAGATTCAGTGGTTAATCTTGCACATATTCATGTAAAAAGTGTTCTAATGGATGTGGTTTTTGCTAATATTCCTCCAAAGTACGACACGCTATTGTCTAGCTCTTGGGGCACCAAACTTGGAGGATCCCTTCAACTCAACATGACATATGCTACAATACTGATATTCAACAGACAATTCACCCACTTGTACAGAGAAACAAGGTTGGCATATACAATAAGTGATCTACTGAATCTGAATAATTATCCTATTTATGTCACATATCAAGATTTAGGAAATTGTATATTATCAATTGATGATGATTTAAGTGAATGTATAGAAGAAAATTGTATAGAAAAAGAAAAAATAGAAAAGACAAATAAAAATGTAAATAATACTAGAGTTTGGAAAATGTATTTCGATGGTGCTTCGGCTTGTGAAGGTGCAGGAGCTGGAGTGTTGTTTGTGGCACCTGAATATGAGTTTATTATCCCTTTCTCTTATAGATTATAATGGGACATCGATTACACCAATAACGTATGTGAATATGAAGCCCTGGTTTTAGGATTAGAGGCTACCAGAAAGTTGAAGATTGAAAACCTGGTAGTTTATGGCGATGAAAAATTAATTACAAAACAGATAAAGAAGCAGTATCATGCCAAACACTCGAGGTTGAGGTCTTACAGAAATTGTTCCTAGGATCTTATTGAAATTTGTTTATCATCGTTTGATATTTGTCACATCCCCAGAACGGAAAATCAATAGGAAGATTCATTGGCCAAAGCAGTTGCAACATTTGTGCCTCCTATTGTTTTCAAACTAAAGTATCACATAGAACTAAGGCACATACCCTCAATACCAAACAATATACAACATTGGCAGGTCTTCGAAGATGATGATCAAATCAGACAATTCCTAGAAATGGTGGACAAATTTTTCGAAATGCATATTGATCAGGAAAATCAAAATGACCTTTCTTGGATAATGTAGGAAGGTGAGGATCCTCAAGAGTTCTGATATAAGATCACTAATCATCGCATGTTGGTACTGAAAAATAATCAGATCCCTAAAGGTCTAATTCCTTTGGAGATATTATTTGATCATGATGATATTCCCTTGAAGTCTACTTTGTAGCCTTAGATTGAAGAGGTTGAATATTTTAATATATGCACCAAGGAGACTCCTAATCTGGTAAAAATATCTAAATACATTCCCCCTGAAATAAAAAACAAATATGTAGAGTGTGAGAGACCTTGTAGAGCGTGCTCCGCGTGGAATATTTTTTGAATTGATATGAAACTGTTACAAATCATACTATAGAATGTACCCTAACCAAAACATTTGGTTTCACTTAATTTTTATATTTTATGAATAAATTATGACATTTTTACCCGAAACACTTGTTTTTGACTAGTTTCGGGACTAGCCACAAACCCTATTTTCCACGGAGTGTAACTCCAAAAATACAATGACCCACAAGCTGAATTTTTTACCACAGATACTTGGATATGTTTTGTCAATGGAATAGCAATTTATTGGTTTGAATCATTATAGAAAACAAATTATAGCAAAAATGGTGAGATGACTTGTAAATAACATACCTTAGAAAGCACCATCAAAAGAATTTATCTTTCCTTGCATTTTGGCCTTCTTTTCTTCACCTTCCCTCAGAATTTCATCCTAGATATCCTTGGTTACTCAAACATCTATATATATTCAATATTCTCAAGTGTTATTAAAATGAGAGAGCCTTTCCTCTTATTTATACTCTCCAAGTAGATTCCTTAAAAGCATCTTCTAGGTCACTTGGCCCCACTTTCCTTATTTTAGGGTTAACCCACTTCTAATTTCTCCATTCAATTTATTATTGAAATAATTTAGTTTGTATTCACTTTGAATTATAATACACTCATTACTTCACTTTATTATTTACCTTTTAAAATCTCTTAAACCACTTTGACTACTTTGACCTTTTGGGGCTTCTAGATGACATATGAGGGTCCTCCAACTTCGTAAGGCCATAACTCTCAAACCGTGAGGAGTTATGTGATGTTCCACATACCACCTGAAATGGAATGACATGTACTATCCATATATAATAGTATTATCTAAAAATATATCATAACTCATACCGTTATCCATCAAGCAAACTTGAGTCCATTACCCAAACCTGGGGTCTCCAACTTCTCATGGTCGTAACTCTCTAATCGTGAGGAGTTATGTGATGTTCCACATACCAACAGAAATGGAATGACAAGAAATATCCATATAGGATAGTTTACCTGACAAATTCATTGTCCTTCATCTAATTATTCCACAATTAAGGATGTGTTCTCTTACTCAACAAAGTGTCTTCCCATGAGGACTTTCACCATAAGGGGACCACTTTGGAGTTCATCCATATTTACTTCTTATCAATGATGACAAGACAATAATGAGTCATATTTACATTAAACAATATTGGGTACATTACCCAAACCTTTGTGTTGCAAGGCTTTCTTCAAGAGTTGACATCAATGAAAACCAACCTTAATCAACAATCTCCCCCTTTGGCATTGATGGAAACACTCTAATGCAATACTGAAATCATATCACTCATGCTCCCCCTAGAACCATGCCTTTGTCATCTGTATCTGATAAATTTGCCTATGTATTCTTCATCTAATAGATCTTCTCCCCCTAGAACCATGCCTTTGTCTTCTGCATATGATAAATCTCTCCCCCTTTGTCATCAATGGAAAAGGTATCTTTCTATCCGGGGCTACTACCCCTGACTGAACTGTCCTCTTATGGTTCTCCCTCATGTACATCTAATACATATAAGATAAGCATTCAAAAAGCATTCATTTTGGAGTAGAAATAACTCCAAGTCTTTGGCGAAGTTATTCAAAGGCTTCCCGTGGAAGTGGTTTTGTAAAGATGTCAGCCACTTGTTCTTTTGTGCCCACATACTCAACTTTGATGTTCTTTTCTGCAACCTATTACCATAGAAAGTGATACTTGATTGGAATGTGCTTTGTCTTGGAGTGAATCACCATTTTTTTGAGATATTGATGGCACTTGTATTATCAAAATATATTGGAATGGGATCATCATACTCAACCTATATATCTGTCAAAGTTTGTTTCATCCAAAGAACCTGTGTACAACATGTTGTTGCTGCAATATACTCTGCCTCAGCTATAGATAAAGATATTGATGTTTGTTTCTTGCTTAGCCATGATACCAAACACTCACCTAAGTAGATTGATTCTCCACTGGTGCTTCGTTGGTCATCAATACAATCTGCCCAATCTGCATCTATGTAGGTAATAAGTGATAGATATTTTCTTTTTGGATACCATAATCCAAACTCTTATGTTCCTTTGAGATATCTAAAAATCCTCTTTACTGCTAATACATGTGATTCCTTTGGTGCTTCTTGAAATCGTGCCACGTTTCCAACATCTTGCATTACATTTGGTCTGGATGTTGTCAAATATAGTAGGTTGACAATCATTGACTTGTATTGCCTCTGATCTGTAGACTTCGAATCATCATCTTTGCTCAAATTACAATTGGTTTGCATGGGAGTGATAACTAGTTTGCAATCTTTCATTCTGAACATCTTTAGCATTTCTCTGATATACTTGGTTTGTGAAATAAAAATTCATTGGTTGCTTTGACATATCTGAAGTCCCAAAAACAAGGATAGTTCTCCAAGTAATGACATTTCAAATTCATTATGCATGTCTTTTGCAAATTTTTGGCTTAACCTATCATCACCACTACCAAAAATAATATCATCAACATAAACTTCAATTAATAAAATATTACCTTGACTTACCTTGATGTAGAGGTTGTTGTCTACACTTCCTTTTCTAAACCCTACCTGTTGTAGATACTTATCCAGTATGGAGTACCATGCTCTAGAAGCTTGTTTTCGACCATACAAGGCCTTCTTTAATTTACATACATAGTCTTTGTTCTATGACAACTTAAATCCTTCTGGTTGTTCAATGTAGACTTCTTCTTCAAGTTTCCCATTCGGAAAAGATGATTTTACATCCATCTAATATACTTTAACATTTTTGGAGCATGCATAAGCTAAAAGTAAATAGATTGCTTTGATTCTGGCAACTTGGGAAAATGTCTCTTCAAAGTCGATTCCTTCAATCTGTGCATATCCTTTACATACCAATCTAACTTTTTTCCTTGTAACCTGTCCATATTCATTCAATTTATTCCTGAAAACCCATTTTGTGCCGATCACATTCTTATTCTTTGGTCTTTGAACAAATTCCCAAGTGTCATTTTTCTCTATTTGATCCAATTCTTCATCCATGTCCTTATTCCAAAATTCATCCTTGTTGGCTTCTTCAAAACGGTTTGGTTCAATTGTAGATAAGAGTGCTAGGTGTGTTTGTTTTGGTGAACGGATTTTTCTTCTAGTCTCAACTCATGCATCTTTGTTTCCAATAATCCGATCTGAAGGATGATTCTTCTGTAGTCGTTTGCTAGGTGTCTTTGGAGATGCTTTCTAAACATTTTTGCTTTTGTCATATTATCTTCATATTCATATTCCTCTTCTACTTCTTTTTCATCTTCTTCTTTGAAAAGTTGTTCCATTGATTTGTTTTCTTCTTCCTTTGATTATGGTCTGCCTATTTCATCAATTGTTACATTGATGTTTTCCAAAACTTTGTTCAATATTAGATTGTAACACTTGTATGCTTTCCTTGTACTTGAGTAACCAACAAGTATTCATTTGTCCACACGAGAGTCAAACTTTTCCATTCTGCCATCTTCTTATTTGATGTAGCATTTTCTTCCAAAAACTCTGAAGTGCTTCACATTTGATGGTATTCCTTTCCATAGCTTGTAGGGAGTTTTATCAGTGTTGTTTCTAAGAATTACTTTGTTTTGAATGTGAACTGTTGTATGTACTTCTTGTGTCCAAAATATATCTATCAATTTGGAATCCATTAGCATTGTTCGAGCCATTTCTTGTACTGTCTTGTTCTTTCTTTCAACAACTGCATTCTCTTGAGGTGTCCTAGCAATGGAGAATTGACTTTTTATTCCATGACTGCTACAGTAGTCCATAAATTCCTTTGAAGTGAACTCTCCTCCATTATCAGATCTCAAACAATTTGTTCTTGAATCCATATCATTTTCAACCATTTCCTTGTAGATCTTGAAGTTTTCAAAAGCCTCTGACTTGTTCTTGAGAAAGCAAACTGCAGTCATTCTTGTATAATCATCAACAAATAACATAAAGTATTTTTCACTTTTTAATCCCTTTGTTGTATTTGGTCCAACTAGATCAGCGTGCACAATTTCTAGTGGTCTTGTTGTTGAATATTCCTTTGATTTGAACCTGGTTTTTGTTTGCTTTCCTTGTTGACAATGGTTTCATAAAGTGTTGGTTGGTTTCGTGATTTAGGGCATTTCTATGACTGCTTCTCTTTTTCTGACTTTGAAAAGGTTATCAAAATGCATGTGACCCATTCTTCTATGTCATAGCCAACTTTCATCTTCCTTTCCTAGACAATACTTTTCATATCCAATTTCACTTAACACATATACATTGTTTGAAGTTCTTGCAGTTGTACCAACCAATTTCCCTGAACCTTCTTTTCTTATCTCACACTTTTCTGATTCAAAAGTAAGTTTATGACCTTGGTCACACATTTGACTCACACTTAGAAGATTATGTTTCATATCTTCTACCAGTAGAACATTTTGTACCTTTTCATTCTTGTTCCCAATTCGAATTGTGCCTTCTCCAATGATTTTTGATGAATTATCATTTCCGAAGGAGACTGGTCCATTTTTTTCTTTCTGTAATGTAAGAAATTTGTCTTTATTACTTGTCATGTGTTTTGAACATCCACTGTCAACATACCAACCATGTTTCTTCTTCTTAGCTTGTAGAGAGACCGTGCATTCTTCATTGTTATATTGATCATGCTTTCTTATCCATGTCATTTTCTGAGGTTCTTATCTATGACTGTTGTTATTCTGTTGAGTTTCTTTAGGAGGGATTGTCATTCTGCAATCCTTGGCCATGTGTCCAAAATTGTTACATTTGTAACATTCCACTTCAGTGCTCAAATATTCAAACCTATTGTAACTTATTCTTTGTGTGTGACTAGGTCTCCCTGAATAATGTGTTTGTGTATAACTCTCAAAGTTGTTACTGTTCCTATTGTTAGCTCTGCAATTCATAACTTTATGTCCAAAATTATTACATGCATAACATAAACCAAAAAATATAGTTCGATACCTAGGAGTTGAAGATATTCTGAAAGGAGGTGCTCTTATGAATCCTTCTTCTTCTTGAGGCCTATCTGTCTGTTGTTGATTCATAAATCTGAATCTTCTTGGTGGAGGAGTGTCCCTGTAATCTTCCTTGTATATCTTCCTATCCTCTTTGATTGTTTCTGCATAGCTCTTTGGATTTGTTTCTTGCTCTATTTTTTTGGAGCTTGATCCCTTTTCCGTCTGATTGTATCCAAGTCCGGACTTGTCAAGATGAGATTTTTGACTGTTGATAATGTCATCCAGAACTTTTGAGCTATTCTACATATTTTTCTTTTGAATATCATTTCTTAGTGTGACAACCTCTGCTTCCAATTTTCCAATGATCTTGTCCTTTTATTCTAGTTGTTCTTTGAGTGCTTCTTCAATTCTTTTATCTTCTTCTATTTTGAACCTTCAATTTTGTGATCATTTGTTCTAGTTCTTGAGTGTACTTTTTCTTGTCTAGTTCTTCTTGTAGTTTCTTGTTTTTCTTCTTTTCTCTTCTAATAACTTCTATGGCACACATTAATTCTTCTCAATAGTCAACTTCTGCCTCTTCAATTTCTTCTTCGACTTCTTCACATTCTTCTTCGACTTCTTCATATTCTTCTTCGAAGTCTTCTTTGTCAGAGTCTTTTACTGCCATGAATAGAACTCTTCATGTCTCATTGTCACTGACTTCATCTTCATCTGATGATGAGATGTCTTCTTTGGTGTATAATCTTTTCTTGAAAACTTTCTTTGTAGTTATTTTCCCTTTATATCTGTGTTTTCCTTTTGAGTAACCTTCATCATTTCTATTTTTCTTGTGAGGAAATTTGTTAGAAAAATGGCCAATACCATCACAATTAAAATAAATTAAAGGGAGCTTACCTCTATACCTTTCATTGGTTCCCTTGTTCATTCTTTTGATGAAGTTTCCCACTTCTTCATCATCTTTTGAGGCATCACTATTGCTGATATATTTTTCTTGTTCCTTTTTCTTTTTCTTTGATCTTTTGGATACCTGGAAGGCTGCTTCTTTTACATCTGGATTTTCCTAATCAGTTCTCATTTCATATGCTATGAATATTCCATGCGGTTCATCCATGTTTATTAAGTCCAAATCCAATATTTATTCTAGTGTTGATATCTTAGGGTTGAATTTTATAGGAAGAGATCTTAGTATCTTTTGAACAATAACATATTCTTCAATTTCTTCTCCCAATCCTATGATTGCATTCATTGTTTCATAGACTCATAACAAGTATGGTGTGATATCTTCATCTTCCTTCATTTTAAGTTGTTTGAAATGACCTCTATAAGTCTGAAGCTTTGTTTCTTTGAGTTTTGTATCTCCTTCATAAATATTTTGAAGCTTGTCCCAAATCTCTTTAGCGGATTTATAGTGTGCAACTTTGGTGAATATTGTATCAATGAGACCATTCAAAAATGAATTTGTGGCTTTGGAATTATTCTCAGTGAGTTTTACTACTTTGTCATTTGTTGGTGGAACTGCTAGTGTTGTGTATCCATCTATAATTGATTACCAAACTTGAAATCCTAGTGCCTATATATATGTCTTCATCCTTATGCTCCAAAAAGCATACTTTTTTCCATCAAACTATGGTATTCCATTTTTATATGAGTTGGTACTCTCCATGATCTACCTTTCAATGGTTAAACTGATTTATGAAGGAACCTGCTCTGATACCAATTGTTGGATTACTGAGAGGGAGGGTGAATCAGTAATAGAGTAATTGAATCATTTTTAACCATATAATCCAAGTGTTATATCAATGAAGTGTTATCATCCAATAACTGCAGATTAAATAAGAAATGAACAAATGAACAAACATACACATACACAGTATACCAGTGTTTTACACATAAACCCAAATTGGGAGAAAACCATGGAATGTTTTTTTCTTATATGTCTTGAAGAATTACATTCATTGGAAGCACCAAATTCCTTTGTTTTCTAGTTGCAAATGGAAGGAGGATCTAACCCCCTAGTTTCTTAGGCTACAACCTCAGAGAATCTCCAACTCTCCAATTCTCTGGCTACAACGAGAAGGAGGCTACAACCCCCTATGTTCTCTGGCTACAACCAGAAGGTGGATACAACCACCTGTCCTTGCCTCGTCCTGCCACCCTGAAGTGGAAGTAGAATTATGGAACCACTTTCAACATGTCACTATGAGATATACCACTGTAAACCTGTACCAATAAATCTGAACCATGCATCAACCTGTACCTCAACCTGTACCTCAACCTATAATCAATCTATACCATAAACAAGTGCATCAACCATGCACCAACCTGTACCATAAACAAGTGCATCCAACCATGTACGAAGTATGTACCAATCATGTGTCAACTACTCATCAACTATTCTTCATCAATATGTACCAACATCATCAAATATACACCTCATTTATGTGCCAACTCATCAACTACTTGTTTCAACCATGTACTCAACATGTACCTCAACCAAAAGGCCTCATCAATTTCATCATCCAAATCTAATTTGTAGATCTATAATATACCTAGTGTATATGATCACATTCTTTCAAACCTTCCTTAACTTCAACAACAAGAGACTAACATTTTCATCAAACTTTTCTTTAGTCTCACATACCTAGCTTTGGATTAGTCAACAACCCTAACTTGAAGTAATCATAAATTTGTACCTGTAATGTATAAGGATCTGAAACTGATACACAATGTTCTTCATTGTGTTTTATGCAATTCCTCCAGGTTTCACTACTTTTAACCTCTCAGAAAAGGATTTATAGCAAAAATGGCATACCTTTTTGAATTCTAGCTTATTCTAGAGAGAGACCTTGTAGAGTGTGCCCCGCACATAATGGTTGTTGAATTGATATGAAAATTTTACACATCATACTACAGACTGTATCCTAACCAACACATTTGGTTTCACTAAATTTGGATATGTTGTGAATAAGTTATGACATATTTACCCGAAACAAATGTTTTTGACTAGTTTCAAGACTAGCCACAAACCCTATTTTCCACGCAGTGTACCTATAAAAATACAATGACCCACAAGGTAATTTTTTTACCACAAATACTTGGATATGTTTTATCAATGGCATATCAATTTCATGGTCTGAATCATTATAGAAAAAAAATTATAGCAAAAATGGTGAGATGACTTGTAAATAACATACCTTAGAAAGCACCATCAAAAGAATTTATCATTCCCTGCATTTCGGCCTTGTTTTATTCACCTATATATATTCAATATGCTCAAGTGTGATTAAAATGAGAGATCCTTTCCTCTTATTTATACTCTCCAAGTAGCTTCCTTAAAAACATCTTCTAGGTCACTTGGCCCCACTTTCCTTATTTTAGGGTTAACCCACTTCTAATTTATCCATTAAATTTATTATTGAAACAATTTATTTTGTATTCACTTTGAATTATAATACAATCATTACTTTACTTTATTATTTACCTTTTAAAATCTCTTAAACCACTTTGACTACTTTGACCTTTTGGGGCTTCTAGATGACATATGAGGGTCCTCCAACTTCGTAAGGCCATAACTCTCAAACTGTGAGGAGTTGTGTGACATTACACATACCACCAAAAACATAATGAAATGTAATATCCATATACAATAGTATTATCTGAAAATATATCATAACTCATATCATTATCCATCAAACAAATTTGGGTCGATTACTCAAACCCGGGGTCTCCAACTTCTCATGGCCATAACTCTCTAACCGTGAGGAGTTATGTGACATTCCACATACCATCGAAAATGGAATGGCAAGAAATATCCATCTAGGATAGTTTAACTGACAAATTCATCTTCCTTCATCTCATCATTCCATAATTAATCATGGGTTCTCTTACTCCGCAAAGCATCTTCCCATGAGGGCTTTCACCATAAGGGGACCACTTTGGACTTCATCCATATTTACTTCTTATCAACCATGACAAGACAATAATGAATCATATTTACATCAAACAATATTGGGTCCATTACCCAAGCCTTTGTGTTGTGGGGCTTTCTTCAAGAGTTGACATCAATGACAACCAACCTTAATCAGCATGGTGTTCTTTCTCTCATCCACACAATTTTCTCAATCAACATCTGAATAAGCAGTTAACTGAATATTTTGATTTCTAGGATACCACATACCATAGGTCATTATTCCCTTCAAGTATTTGAATATCATTTTTATAGTTACTAAATGAATTTGTTTAGGAGTAGACTGATAATGACCTACCATTCCAACAACTTACATTATATCAGGACAGGATATTGTGATGTACAGAAGACTGACTATCATTGATCAATATGTCCTTTGATCAACATCGGATGAAATATAATATTTATTGATATTGCAACCAACCAACATAGGTGTACTAACAAGAGAAGAATCTTCCATCTGAAATTTCTTCAACATCTCTTTCAAATATTTTTCTTGTGAGATAAATATTCCTGCAGAACCTTGATTTACTTGTAAAACAAGAAAGTATGATAGTTCTCCTATCATGGAAATTTCAAACTCTGTTTTCATAGAGTTAGAAAACCACTGGATAGAGGATTCACTAGTACAACCAAAAATAATATCATCTACATAAACCAAAACAACTAGTAAATTATCACCTTCAGACTTAATGTAGAGATTGTTGTCAACAATACCTTTCTTGAACCCTTTGTCTTGTAAAAATTTGTCCAGTCTATAGTACCTGTTGGTCACTATAATTGCTTAATTAATTTCAAACAACCAAGTGAAACATAAATTATCAACCCAGGGAAGTCTTTTGTTTCAAAGATAGCCACGCACTATATATGCTCAATTCCAAAAGCACTTAGTGTTGTAGTAAA
>ML823138.1:70443-99929 GCA_009831015.1 Picea engelmannii
TACAATCATTACAAGGCAGATCTGAATCCTATACTAAATCGGATCTTCTTTCTAAATTAGCATAGGGTGTCCTATTCTCACATAACTGACTGCTAATGTAGGGGCTGGACGAGGCATTGTTGTTACGGCTGGTGTAACGGCTTATTCACATAGCTGCTGATGCTGTTTCAGCATCGCAATTCACGTCCTGTTCAGCCACGTGAATTGCGCTCTTGACTGTGTCGGCTTTGACTGCTGGCTATCAGGACTCGTGTTTTAGCATCGTGGCGGCCTCCTCTGTGTCTCAACATCTGTACTTCTGAACTGAGTGACAGCTCCATGTTTCAGCATCTGCATCCTCGAACCGTGTAGCTGCTTCGTGTTTCGGCATATGCATCCTCGGACTGTGTAGCAGCTCCATGTTTCGGCATATGCGTCCTTGGACTGTGTATCAACTTCTGTGTTTCAGCATCAGCTCAACAGCGGCTTTGGGCAGTTCTGTGCTTCAGCATCGGCCTTGAATACTATTCTGCAAATATGGACACTTATGCACTTCTAATCAATGGTTAGGTTCAAAAGTAATGTAAAGTATTATGAAAAACAGATTAAACATATAGTAATGAGAAAGGACGTTGTATACCTTGGAGTGATCAGATGAAGTGATAATATGGGGCTAAATATAGGTGATCAAGGGTATAATAATGGCAAAAAGTATGGGCAAAAAGGTGCAATATGTGGTCCTAACAGTACCAAGCTCATGGTGCTTGTTTCAGTCCATATAAATCCTTCTTCAGCTTGCAAACATAATCATGAGTATCTGTCAATGGCAATCCTTTAGGTTGCTCCATATATACTTCTTCCTCTAGATCTCCATTTAGAAATGTTGACTTAACATCTGTCTAATACACTTTACAATTCTTATGACATGAATATGCAAGAAACATTTTGATGTCTTCCAATCTTTCCACTGGTGCAAAGGTTTCATCAAAATCCTGACCTTCAACTTGTGCATACCCTTTACAGATCAATATGGATTTATTTCTAACAACTTGTCCTTTTTCATTCATTTTATTCTTGAACACCCATTTGGAACCTATTACATTCTTATCTTTAGGTTTAGGAACAAGCTCCCAAGTATTGTTCTTCTCAATCTCATCAAGCTCTTCATTCATAGCTCTAATCCAGTCATCATGCTTGTTGGTTTCATCAAAGTTTTTAGGTTCAATCAAAGATAAAAAGGAAACTTGAGATTGTTTTGAGTCTTTAATAAATTTCCTTCTTGTCTAAACTCCTTTATTTATATCTCCAATTATCTAATTTTCAGGATGATTCTTTCTAGCAATTCTGAGAGGTGGTTTTGTTTCTTTCTGGTAATTTGTGTCAGCCTGAGTATTCATATTTTCATCTGATTCAGATTATTCCCTCTCTGATCCTTGGACCTGTTCATCTTCATCTTCAACTATATCTTTTGTGCTTGTTTCAACACTGCTTGCATTTCTGATTGGGATTTCTTCATCAACTTTTGTGTTGATGCAATCAACCAATTTATGAAGCCTCTTATTGTATCATGTGTACCCTTTACTGTTTGTAGCATAACCTAAGAATATACCTTCATCATCCCTATCATCATATTTGCCAATATTTTCATCATTATTCTTGATATAACATTTACTCCCAAAGACTTTAAAATGCTTGATCGAGGCAAGTCTTCCAAACCATAGTTCATAAGGAGTATTTTCACTGTGTGACCTGAGATGAGATTTGTTAATAATATGAACCATTGTATGGATTTCTTCCACCCAATATGTCTAAGAAATACTCCTTTCATTTATCATTGATCTTTCCATAAGATGAATTGATCTATTCTACCTCTCAACTACTCCATTTTGTTGTGGAGTTCTTAGAATAGTGTATTCTCGTTTGATTCCATTTTTATCACATAACTCTTTGAAGTTCCATGAACTAAACTCTCCTCCTCTATCATACCTTACTGCCTTCAATATTTTTCCTGTTTGATTCTCAGTTAGAGCCTTAGACACTTTGAATTTTTTAAATGCTTCAGATTTTTCCTTCAAAAAGGAAACCCACGTTAGTCTAGAATAATCATCAATAATCAACATAAAATAGTTTTCTTTTCCCGTACCTTATTTTCTTGATGGTCCACAAAAATTCATATCTACTAACTGGAAAGGTTTTAATGTTGAAGGAAAACTTTTAGATTTGAATTGTGTTCGAGTAAGCTTTCCTATCTGGAAATTACAAACAGAGTCATATGGCTTTGATATCTTTGGAATATATTTTACTTCCCCATTGTTTCTTTGCTTGATTATATGATCAAAATTTAGGTGTCCAAGTATCTTATGCCATAGCCAACTTTCATCATACTTTCTTAAGTGGCATTCTTCTTTTTCTTCTTTCAACACATATACATTGTTTTCTGTTCTTATCCCTTTTGCAACCAGTTGTCCTGAATTCACAGGATTTATTTTATAATCTTTAGAAGTAAAAACAAATTCACATCCTTTGTCAAATAATTGACTGACACTTAGTAGATTATGTTTCAAACCATCTACAAACAACAAATCTTGAGATCTTCCTTTTCCATTACTTAGGCTTACCATTCTTTTACCTTTTATTTTTCCTGGTGCATCGTTTCCAAAAGTTACATTCCCTGATTTGTTTTCACTTAGAGTTAGAAACTTACTTTTGTCTCCAGTCATATGTTTGGAACATCCACTGTAAATATACCAGGGATTATTTTGTTTTTGGGCTGATAACACTAATCCACACTGATCATCTTCTTTCTTCTTCCAAACCTTGAAATTTTCAGTAGCAGGATTCAGATCTGGCTTAAAGTTCTTTAAGCGACAGTCTGCATCTTTATGTCCATAATTATGGCAGTTATAACATTCTGGTTCACTGAATAGTAGATCATAATGATTTTTATGCTCATAACTGTTGTTATGTTTCACCTACGTCCTTATCCCAACCATCATATGATTTATAGTTTGTGGTTGTTTGTTGGTTGGCTGTCTCAATCTTTGTTGTGGTAGATAACTATTCTTTGAATAAATTTTTTTCTCATATCTACATCTTAAAGAACAAGTTATAGCTTTGTGATCAAAGTTAGAACAGAAAAACAATATCCATAGAAAAATCCTTTATACCTGGAAAAATATTGTCTTCTTTGAGCAGATCGATTTGTTCCATGCTAATAATTTCTTTGATCAATTCTGGTACTTTCTTTTTCATTCCTTCTTGGTGGATGATTTTCTTTCTTTGTTTTTGCAGAGTGGTTGTTGTCAACAATTGTAGATTTGACAAACTTGATGGGTTATGTATTACTTGAATGATCACTACTTGATCCTTCTTCATAGTCCAAGCCATATTTCAACTTTGGATTCCTTTATTGATTTAGAATGGAGGTTAAACCTTCGGATGCTTTAATACTTGACATATTTTGTTGATAGAATGCCTTAAACTTCTCGATTTCCTTTATGGTTTTTACTATCTCTTCTTCTAAGGCTTCACAACTCGCTTTCTTATCTGATAACTATTGTTTCAGAATGTCTTCTATTTTCTTTGCCTCTTCTAACTCCACTTTTAGTAGAGAAAAGTCTTCATCAAGATTTTTACCACTCATTTTAAACTGCATCAACAACTGTTTTTGTTTTCTCTTCTTATGTCCAAGTCTATCAATTTATTCCAAAGCACTAATTAATTCACCTTCCATATCCACCACAACTTCTTCGTCATCCATTTCAACTGGTGAGTGTTCATAATCAAGATCTCCCATAGCCATAAGCATAAATTCATTCACTTTGTATTCACAGGATGAATCACTATCTATGTCTTCTGATGAGTCATCATTGTTTGCACATAAACTTTTCTTTTTACTATATTTCTTAAATTTGTATTTCTTTTCATCATCATAGTTCTGGTCCTTTTGGTCCTTTTTCTTGTGAGGACACTTAGATGAAAAATGACCTATTTTACCATAGTTAAATCATTTGAAGGGAAGATTGTCTTGGTATTTGCCTGATCCTTTCTTTAACCTTCTCATAAATTTTGCCTCAATATCATCTAGTTCTGAGTCAACATCCTTCTCTTCTTTAAAATATGTTTCTCTAGTAATGGATTTATCTTTGCTAATTCTCATTTCATATGAAGTTAGAGTTCCTAGGAGTTGATCAATGTACAGAGTTTTAAGATCATTTAGTTCTTTTATTGCAGATACTTTTGGATTAAATTTATCAAGAAAAGATCTTAAAATATTCTTAACTAAAAATGATTCTTCAATATTCTCACCAAGACCCTTCATGGCATTCAAAAGTTATTCAACTCTTAAAAAATACTTGCTAACTGTTTCAATTTCATTCATCTTTAGTTGTTCAAATTTCAACCTATATGTTTGAAGTTTGGCATCTTTTACTTTCTCATTTCCTTCATAATTGCTAATAAGTTCATCCCATATTGCTTTGGCAGTTTCAAGATGCATCACCTTTACAAACTCAGCTTCAACAAGTCCATTCAAGATAAAATTCATTCCCTTAGCATTAAATCTAAACTCTAACTTATCATCCTTGGAAGCTAGCACAACAGGATTTGTATATCCAGTCTCTACTACATCCCAAACATCAACACCTAAGGCCATTAAGTATGTTCTTATTCTAACCTTCCAAAAGGAAAAAAATGTTCCATCAAAGAGAGGAGGCTTATTGGTTGAAGTCCCTTCATGACTTGTCATGTTTAAGATTACACATCTACCTTTAAGTAAAAGGAACCTTCTCTGATACCAATTGTTGAAATTACTAAGACAACTGAGAGGGGGGGTGAATTAGTTGTTACCGAGCTTAAACAATATATGACTTATTCAAAATAATTTTTAATCTCTTCCAAGTGACCATGAATATTATAAAATATATGAACAACATAAATAAAGAACATCAGTCACACATAAGATATACACAGAGATAGATTTTCATGAGGAAACCCATAAAGGGAGAAAACCTCTTCTTCTTCGAATGATAGGAAGTCTTTTAAGTTCTGTACATCATCTATCTTTGAGCACCAACTCAAAGTGATACTACTACCTCTGTTTTGAAAGCTCCAACTTGTGGAGAGAACCAACCCTGTTACTTCTCTAGCACCCACTAGAAGGAAGCATCAACTCCCTAATTGTTACAGCACCAACTGGACTTATACAAGCACCAACTTGCATACAAAAATCTCTATGTTTTCCCTAGCACCACCCTGCCACCCTATTTTTCTAGCCACCACTAGATGGAAGATACAACTTCCAATATTCAAGCACCAATTTGAATATCATAGGACCACAGTCCTCCATAGCACCACCCTACCTCCTTGTTTATAAATTTTGGCTAAATAATCAACAATATAGATATATCAATTCTTACTGATTATTCTCTTCTTTGTAACTTTTCTATGCTTTAGTCTATTCTACAATTATGATCTTCTTTGTCTGTTCTAGAAATCTTCTCTTCTTCTGTCTATTCAAATTATGTTTCCCATCTTTGAGAATGATTTCACTCTGTACATACTGTGATTTTCCTTTCTCATAGTTCTATTCATTTTTCCAGTTTGAATAGCCAAAAAACAAAAACAATCCTTGCATGTCTCTTTTTATCCACACCAGCCTCTCTAGTTACACCTTGAATCTCCTTGGGAAAAAATGCCTCAACAACTGAATCACCGATAATTCAAGGATCATGATTCAATTCATATAACTAAATCGTAACTGAATAGATAATCATGAAGAGAAACAGTGGTACTTCGATCATATTCCCAAATAACCATCATCATTGGATTACATCCGCAGGATCTCGCATTTATCCCATGTGTCCACTAGCTGTGACCACAGGCTAATCAGAAAGTGATTTCGCATTTCACATTTCAGATATCTTATGGTGAGGAATATCAACTTTCCATGTCGGGATCTCTGAAAATATCTCTTAGCAATTAGTACCTTCCCTTTTTGTGACCACCGGCAATGACCCCTGACTACACCAATAGGCACTATGGAATTTCGTGTTTCGCGAATTTTGTTGCGAGTCACTCTCACTCTTCCAACTCTCGATCATGAAATGGAGCCTTGCAAATTACAAGATCCTTCCCTCACGTTCCCACGGTTGTGACCAAGTGCTTATCCATAAATAGCTTTCATGACTCGCAATTTCGGGAATCCTGTGATGAGGCGTCTCGACTCTCCATGTCGCGATCACCGAAATGGAGTCAAATCAACGATCCACGCTCTTCCTTGATCAACAAATCATATTGAATCGTAGTTTCATGTTTCATGATTTCAAAGGATAGAGCTCCCCCTTCCTTTGAATTTCCAGACAATGAAAAGTTAACCTCTCGCCACGTGTAGTTTGTATCCAATGATCAGGATTATTTATTGCGATTTCACATATCACAAGTTTGAGGGGTTAGAGCACCTCTCCTTTTGGATTTCCTGATCTGCGAAACTCTGAAACATAGTTTTTTCCATGCCCTTATCTTTTGCCATGTGTCCTTCTTGGATCAACGATCCTCTTTCTTTTAGGACTTTGTAATCCCGCTTGATCTTGTACTCAAAGATCGTTCTCCTTCTTATGGATCTAACGATGGTCAGTCTTTGCACTCAGATCTGACGCCTAAGATCTATTCTCCTCTTCTACATGCTCCTCTTATATTAATTCAGATCTGACGGCCATCGGGAACACGAGATGGGTGATCCAAATATCATTGTTGCTCCTCCTCCTAATCTTACGTTTATGATCTTGCCATGCCATCATCGCTACGTTGCTGGTCTTGACACTTTCTCTTGTTATTCATCATTGGGATGAGATTTCCATCAATGAAAAACAAATACTTTGCCTTCTATCCATAATAAATATGCTAACACGGTGTTGGCGAGCCCAGATTATATGAAAGAATTCTTTATTTTCTCATTCACCTCTGAACACACTATCACGGTCGTGCTCTTAGAAAAGAACGATGAAGGTTTCAAGCAGGAAATCACATTTTTTAGTAAAAGTCTCAGAGATGCTGAACTAAAATATAATATATTGGAAAAACAAGCATATGCAATGGTGAAAGCTCTCAAAGATTTCAGAACTTATGTGCTCCATTCTAAGGTAATCACCTATGTACCAACCAACACTGTCAAAGACATATTAGTTTAGCCACATAGTGATGGAAAAAGAGGCATATGGTTATCCAAGATTCAAGAATTTGAACTAGAAGTAAAATCGACCAAACTGGTCAAAGGTTAGGGTTTGGCTAAATTACTAGCTGAATCTAATTTTCGGGAACTTGGGATAAATAATTTAAAATCCTAGGAAGAGCTTATAGATATAGAAGAGTTCGATGACCAGATACCTGTGACTCAAATCCAAGAAAAATTCTCTTCTTCGGTTTGGTATAAAGACATAGTTTCCTACCTTCTCACTCTGCAGTGCCCGAGTGGTATGAATCCTTCCAAAGCTAGAACATTGAAGTTGCACATAGTAAAATATTGTATCATGGATAGTCAACTATATTGGAAGGATCTTTTGGGTTTCTTACTAAGATGTCTAGTAGAATCTGAAACAGAGAGGGTAATAAATGAATTTCACGAAGGAGTGTGGGGAGGGCATCATGCATGGAGAGAAACAACATATAAAATCCTAAGAGATGGATATTATTGTTTGAAACTATTTATTTATGTGAATTCTAAATTCAGAGCCTGTAACCCCTGTCAACTATTTTCAAGCAAGCAAAAGATTCCCGCACTACCTTTGGTCTCAGTCAAAACATAAGTTTTGTTCCAACAATGGGGTCTAGATTTCATTGGTGAAATACATCCACATTCAAGTGCACAACATAAGTGGATTTTGACTGCTACTGACTATTTCACCAAATGGGAAGAGGCTATTCCAACGTGGAATGCAACAAATACAGTGGTGATCAGTTTCTTGGAAGAAAACATTTTGTCGAGATTTGGTTGTCCTCGAAAGATAGTTATTAATAATGCCCAAGCTTTCATTTCCATGGATTTGGTAAGTTTTTGTCATAAGTACAACATTGTACTATGGAATTCCACATCCTATTATCCTCGGAGCAATGGGTTAGCCGAATCCTCGAACAAGAGTCTAATCACCAATATTAAAAAAGAGTTGACCGAAAATAAGAAAGCCTGGCATGTACATTTGAAATATGTTTTGTGGGATAATCAGATAGGCACTAAGAGATCAATCGGAATGTCCCCTTTTTGAATGGTGTACGGTACTGATGTTGTTCTCCCCATCAATATTTCCTTGCCCGTAATGAAACTTTGGAAAGATGCCAAGGAAGAGCCAAATCACATCACCAAGAGAACAAATCAATTGATTGAAGTCCAACAAAATAGGGCTGAAGTAGATGAGAAGCTCCAGAAATATCAAGATAATATGAAATCCATGTTTGAACAGAAAGCTAAATATAGGGAATTTCTCACTGGTGACCTTGTTTTAAAATGGGCTGCCAAGAAGGAAGACTCAGGAAAGCACGACAAATTTGACCATATATGGTGTGGACCTTTCAATATCACAACTTCCAAGGGAAAGATTTTTTTTTTGTTAGAAAATCTCGATGGGAAAACCCTTAAATCCCCTATCAATGGGCGTTACCTGAAACATTTCATGTAGTAACTAGATTCCAAACTCTCATTGTACATACTGGTTTGATTTTCACATTTTTGTTTACAAAATTCCGTTTCTTCAGTAATTCTTTATTTTCACTGTAAATAAAAATAGGTTAGTTGATTTTATAAAAACAAAAATATAAAATAAGTAAAGCATAGAGTTCTAATTTATAGAAGTGCCTGACATCTCTCATGTTTATTTTCATTGTAGGACACTTGATGATGGTCAAGAGATAAGAAATCGAGGCTCACGTTTCAGAACATGGACTCTCTCTCAAAACAGGTGATAAACAAGTAGTTGACTTGATTAAAAAATATAAGAGAAAATCTAAGGTATGAGCTTCTTCCCTACTAATCCAAGTTAAATTTTCATAGAAATATTACTATGTATGACATAAGTGTCATATGTACAAATATCGTCACCTAATATATAACCAGAGAAATGTAAAATGATAGTTTAATTATCAATAGTTTTCCCTCGTAAAATAAAAATGAAATAAAACTTATAATAAAAAAAAAATCAATAAGAGGACCTTAAAGAAAAATTCGAGAATCAATTAACGAGTTTTCATAAGAGTAACCATGCTCACAACATAACATCTGAATCCTCTTCTTGTTTCTTTTCTCATCCTCAGATTATATTATTTTATGATTCTTGATATAATCCCATGGTCTTCATAGAGGAAAAAGGTCTCACCTTAATTTCGAAAACTCAAAAACAGGTCTTCAAAATGAAAATAGGCAAAAATTATTAAGATTCCTCTAACTTTAACTGAACAAAAGGTATGTCTAGGATAATCCTAACTATCTTATCCCTTCTAACAGGTTTAAACTGATTAGTTTCACTCAAGGAAAGTCCCTGGAAAATAAAATCTCCCTGTGAGAACTTCCCTGTAGGCAAAGGTGTTTTGAAGGTCAGAGGAGGATTAGTCCAGAGTAATCAAAGTGAGTTGATAGATCTCTGTTGCTAAATTATGTACATATATCATCCCTGGTATATTATATACAAATTGATTTCCCCCACTTCATGTTTTAAAAGAAAAATAATACAAATGGTGAAAGGAAATTCATAAAATGATTGCCCCCATCTAGTCCAAAAAAGAGATGATGAAAGGAAATTCATTAAATGATTTCCCTCATATCAGCATCTATATGAAAAATTACCAATTGAAGTGGTGAAAGGAAATTCAATGTGGGAATTATATAACTTCACCGGGGTACTGAACATGCCCGTTGGCAGTGAAGAAATGTCTACGATATTTGCAAGGTTGTTATACATGAATTATAATGTACTCTGGTAACTAGTTCTCTTTTCGACTAGATCTACATTCTAAGCTAACACGGGACTCCCTGACTAAAAACATTAAAATTACTTTTCCTTGATGCGAAAAAAATCGAATAGAGCCTGGTAGAATGGTTAAGGTTGTTTTGATTATCTTAGTAAAATATGAAGTCAGTTTTAAGAAAGGGAATCCATTAATAAGCCTAAGCTCGAAATCGGTGACTTATTAAATTTTGAAAGTTTTCAAAGATATAGGTGAATTCCAAAGTACTTATGTGTGTCCTTTTTCAGAATGTGTTTCATAGAAATGCAATAATGACTCCATTTACCCAATAAAGGCTCTTTTTCTATTGTTCTTCAGTGTCTGGGACGAAGACATAATCCCTAGATAGAGCCTATGTTGGAATACATATATTTTTATAGATTTAAGATTTTAAATAGATTTTATTTTCATTTAAATAGAAATAATGCATGCTTGAGTATGACCATTGATGAAGTCTCACATCTAATCGAACGATCCTAAAATATTAAAGGTGGTGGTGTTGGAAAATCTTTAACAAACAGCGCATGCTTGTATACTTGTCATTAATGGCAAGTACAACAGTGAATATGGCATGAGTATAGAAAGTATGAAATAGATGGGCATTATGAGAAGACGTTGCAGAGAAGATTCGAATAAACTAAGAAGAGATAGTGCAGAGGATTATTGGCAGAATAAAGTAAGCTCAGGAGGAGAAGCAACAGTTCTGATCGTTGGATCCCGTTTACAATTCCCAATGACCGTCAGATCAAGGTGTGATCTGGACCATCGACTCCATTTCGGAGTTTCATGACTCACAACTTGGAGAGGCAATAAATATGACCATTGAAATCGCGGTATGCAAAATCATTATTTAATCACAGTCGTCAGATCAAGGTGTGATATGGACCATCGACTCCATTTCAGAGTTTCGCGACTCACGATTTGGAGAGGCAAGAAATATGACCATTGAAATCGTGATATGAGAAATCGTGATTTAATCGCAACCGTAGATTCATTGAGATCATGGACCATTGATTTAAGCTTCATTTCAGTCTTTCTCCTATCGGAACTTGGAGTGACAAGGACCTCCATCGAAGGAATCGTAAGATGTGAATTCACGATGAGATCTGAACCGTAGATTCATTGAAATCGTGGACCATTGATCTAAGATTCATTTCAGAGTTTCTCCTATCGCAAATTGGAGTGACAAGGACCTCCATCGAAGGAATCGTGAGATGCAAATTCACGATGAGATCTGGACCATAGATTCATTGAGATTGTGGACTGTTGATCTCGGCTCCATCTCAGGATTTCGGGGATCGCGACTTGGAGATTCGAGATGCCTCATCTCCAAACTCACAAAATGCGAATTTGTGAAAATAACTTTATGCATAAGAACTTGGTCATGGCCTTGGTCATATTGAGGAAGGAGCTAGCGCATAAAAGCTCTGTATTGAAGTTTCGAAGATCGTGATATGAAGTGTTGAGACACTTGGCCACAAGAATGCCAAAACACGATTTAAAGGAAAGATTAATAAAGTTCATCCAACGGTGCATATAAACTTGAATATGATCAGAGGGATACTATTCTCTCTCATAGTTAATTTATCAGTTACGAATCTGTTAGCGAAATTGATTCATGATTGTTGATCGATTGGCGTTTTAGTGGCTTGGATGGTTTTTCTTTTTCCTAAGAAGATGTGAAGATAAATGGCTGTGGGGGTTGTGCATAAAATAAAATGAGACAGACTATGCATGTGTGGTCATTCTGGATGAAAAATGAATTAAATAGTAAGAAAGGGGAAATCACAGGATGTGCAGTGTGAGATCAAACCATATGCGCAGTGTGAGACTGAAAATATACGTAGTGTGAGATAAAACTCAGAGAAGAGTAATAGATGAGGAAAAGACTTGAAGCAGAGAAGAATGACAGAACAAGTTGAAGCAGAGCAGAATGATAGAACAAGTTGAAGCAGAGAAGACTTGCAGAACAGACAAAGGAAGAGAAGAATTGCAGAATAGTTAGAAGAAGACCAAATTTATAGAATAGAAAAGAAGTGGTAAGAATCGATTTATCTTTGTAGTTTCTTGTTTAATTAATCATTCATATTCCAGGGTGGTTGGGAGGTGCTAGGGAGGATTGTTGTCCTCAAAGGTTCAAGTCGGAGCTTGAACATAGGGAGTTGTAGCTTCCATCTGGTTGTAACTAGAGAAACTAGGGTGGCAGGGTGGTGCAAGGGAGAACAAGTCTTCTCTGTTATACAGGTTGGAGCCTGTGTAAATGGAATTTGGTGCTTCCATCCAGTTCGTGCTGGAACATTAAGGGAGTTGGTGTTTCCTTCTAGTGGGTTCTAGAGAAACCAGAGAGTTGGTGCTCTCAAACAAGTTGCAGCCTGTAAAAAAGAGGTAGCATCCTCACATTGAGTTGGTGCTCAATTATAGATGATGTACAAAACTTAAAAGACTGCCTATCATTTCGAAGAAGAAGAGGTTTTCTCCCTTTATGGGTTTCCTCATGAAAATATGTCTCTGTGTATACCTTATGTGTGACTGATGCTCTTTACTTTTACTATTCATATGTTGTATAATGTTGATGATCACTTGAAGAAAGATTAAGAATGTTTTAATAGACTTAAAATTGTTTAAGCACAATAACAACTGATTCACCCCTGCCCCTCTCAGTTGTCTTAGTAATTTCAATAGGTGGAGCTACCTACTCATTAAGGAATTAAATCACTAAAGGTTGATTTCAAAACGTCAGGTTTTGGGGTTTCACGATGCATGATAGTTCAACATGTAGTATTTCCAAAGTCCTGACATCTGAACTCACGAAATTGTCTTAAGTGTTAATCCAGGTTAATTTAGGGTTAAGAAAAATTAACGATTAATAAATCTCATCGCGATTTCGTGTTTTAGGGATCCTAACACATAGCGACTATCAATATCCCGAGACCTGAAACCCCAAAATATTTGAGTTTAATAATGATCAATTAAAAGGGTTAAATGTAATTAAACTTAATTAATCACATCGCGATTTCGCATTTCGTAAGTTATAGCTTAGGCTGTTATAAGATCTCACGAGAGCCGAAATGCAGAAATTTACTTAATGATAAATGTGATTAACTGATGCTTTAAAAAATATTATCTCTTAATTAATCCATCGCTTAATGATGACTCAGATAGATTCAAATTTCGTATGTTCTTTTCCCCAACATGAACAATGAAAAATAAATACCATTAATAATGCCTTTATGGCAATCATTCCAAATAATACTTTGATCCACCGCTTGAATCTGATTCATTAAAGAAAGTAAATAATTTGTTAGTAAAGGTATTGATTGGTCGATGTGATTAAAGGAAAAGGGATGTGAATTTGAATTTCATTATGTGTCTTATTCAGTAGTAATTTTTTCTAGCTGAAGGATTTTACACATTTCCTGTGGAAGATAACACAATTCAAAGGCTTGATCCCATGGCTCCATGGAAAGAACCTAAAGAGACTGGTGAAAGTTTGAGCCAGAACATAGATTTTCTCTCTGACACCTTACTCAGAGGCATAAACACTATTAAATCCTAGATGCAAATATCAAATATTCTACAGTATGAATAGGTAAATTGTTCAGACGATTCAAGTGACAATGAGAAGGAGGACCTATCTACCAAATACAAAATCATCGCCCAGTCGGAGTTACATAAGATAGTGGTGAGGCCCAAGATCTTTCCCTACAATGATATGATCGGTTGGGCATTGGACCACATAGATATCCCAACCATGACTATTTTCAATTCACATAATGTCCCAGTTGGGTCTTTCAGGCCATAACATCTACAGGGGATGTACAAATTATCTCCAGTATCCAATTTCGTTTACAATGCAAATTTCCTAGTAGACTTCAACAAGAAGGAATGCGACCAATACGAGAAAAACCTTCTTGATTTAATTAAAGACTGGTGTTCTCTCCCTAAAAATTTCAGAGCCGATTCCCATGGTATATACCCAATTTCCGCACTAGAACCTCACATAATGTACGTAGCAATGATGATGTGTAGGCTCTATGGGAAGGAAAACGCAACCCATTTCTTTTTTCCATGGGTACCTATTATGCACTCAGTAGCAGAGGGATATTCTTTTGATTGGGCCAAAATATTTTCAGATAGTTTGGTTCAATAGATTGCAAGATATCAGTCACTAAGAGCCAAGGGGAAACCGACCCAATTTTTCATGTCGTCTTATATTATGGACATCGTCTATTTAATAACACCTTTTTCACTGATGGACTAGAGCTAGACTCCAAATGGTGTCGAACCCATACATATTTATCATTTGAAGATTTGGGAAGAAAATACAAAAGACTTCTTTTTTGAGATCTGCAACTAGGTAGTGGTGTCGATGCACACTGCCATATATGGCTACCCACCTCCCAGAATCTCCGAAAAAATTGTAACTAACTTGGGAAGAATAATAGACTAGTAGATCGGGGAACACTTCTCCTATATTAGAGTTTTTGGTTGTTCAGTTCCTCCATATGCTCGCCAAAATTTTTACCAGAGCAACCAGTGTGTCGAGAGGTTGCACAACAAATTGTGCTCAGTGGGATTACTAAGGAGCTCAAAGAAGTAAAAAAAAAGGTATGGCCCTCTTTTTCACTGTAGATTGGTACATTTTCTCTACTGGATTTCGGTCACTCAAAAGTGGAGGTCGCGCCCTTGGAAGAAACAAAGCTGGTCAACATTGAATTCAAGAAGCACGACCTACAGAAGGTCATGGGTAATCACATGGCCAGCTGCAATTTGAAAATTTATGAACACAAATATTCTCCTCTCACCTAATAAGGTAGGTTTTGATCTCTTTCATCCGATAAAATGATTGATTTTTATGATTTCCATAGGCACCAAAGAAGTAGCCTCCCTAAAGTATTACAAGGAGGAACCCCGATGTCTCTAGCTGCACAACAAACGGAGACCCAAAGCTTAGAATAAGTAAGCTCCAACAAACAATAATCCTGTGAAATTTTGGAGAAGACTGAGGTTTCGACTCAAAAATAAGATATCCCATCGACAAATTTATCAGGTGACAAAGCCAAAGATCAAGCAGAGACACTGACAGAGGGAGAAGAAGGACCATTGTTTACACTAGATAAATCAACTACAAATGAGACCGGGAAACACTCATCCACCAAAATCGGCAGCCTCGTCCATTTCATCACACCATTACAATTCACCAAAGGGAATCCAAATGCAGAGGTGGTATTCATAGAGGACCTCACACCCATTTTGGTTGAAGAGTTTCCTCCTTCCAATTTCTTTTTCAGCAAGAAAAGGAAGGTTGTGGTGAAGAGAGAAATGCACCAAAAGGAAGGTCCAGCTGTCAAAAGACATAGGGTGATAATTTATGGAGAAGCCTTGGAGGAGGTATACTTTGCTGAAGAAGTAGCAGGTTCACTGGGGTCATTTGCAAGAACCAACCAATTTTTAGTCGAAAATTTAAAAGAATGAATGAAGCAGAAAGATTTGCAAATAAGCCAATTGTAGAATCAAATGAATACTATAGAAAATAATTTCCAAAGTGAGGTCAATAAGGGCTTCGAGCAGATTAGAGCCAACGACAGACAAGAAATCTAGTAGCTCAAATCTAGCCTCAAGGAGATGCACAGGAATATGTAGGTGAGCTAAGGATGGGCCACTCAACAGGATGAGCTGGTAAAACTACTACAAGCAAAATTCAGTTCCACCGAGAAGATGGTTGTATATGTAATAGTGTTCCAAGATCAGGCATTGGAAGTTCGAAAGGAACTGGAAGCAGCACAACAAATCCTTCTCGCTAAGGTTGAAACTGTCCAAGATCATTTTCGGGTGATAGATCAAGCATTAAATAATGTTTTTTTAAGAGAGAGAGAATTTATTGTTGCCCGAACTACCTTCCAAGAAGAAATGGTGTCGTCAACAAAATAAGGAGTATCTATGGCTTCCGGGTTGTCCGTTTTAGAATAGACTAGGGGTGATATAATACTAAAGACTTGGGAATCTAGCATAGCTGAAAGTAGGAAAATGGCTAAGGAAGTGAAGGTTTCTTGTGAAGAGGCTTTCAACTCACTCAAAAAAAATCATTAGGCCTTGATAAAGAAGATATCCTTGGAGTACTGGGATAGATTGACATAACAAAACCTCAACTTGACCTTAAGACAAATATGGAAGAGGCTCAGGCCGAAATCTCACAGATAAAACAGGTTGATATTATGTAGATAAACAGATGGCTAGTAAATCCTAGTCTACAAATACAGTCTATAGTTTCAGAATATAGATGAATGGAAGAAAGATTTCCTCAATTGGAAAATAAATTATATATATTTTTAGGCTAATAACTTAACAGATCCCTCCAGTATGCTGGCACAATTTGTGAGCAGATGCATCAAATGTATTGAACAGGGAAAAGGTAGTACCTCTGGAAATAAATGAGATAATATGTGTATGTTATATGTTTTGGAGCTGGAGAACTAGAGAAAAAAAAGCCTCTACAAGCATAATGAGGAGACCAAGAAAGGAAAGAAAAGCGTTTCATATTTCATATTCTATAAATTTACTATTTTTGAAATAGAGGAATTCCAACCACGCAGGGTTGAGAAATTTTTGTATAAATACATATTTTAAAGAATAAAAACATGTTTCTTATTGTCATATTGTAAATGAGAAAAATCATGCTTTGTGAGTATTAATACAAGTGCAGACATGGATTCCAAATTTTGTGTTGTTTGAGTTATGTGCTCTTTTTTTTTTTTTGTTAATTGGTTCAGACCTTCTTAGCATCAGCATTAACCTTTGTCTTAATAAACCACGACTTAGGGACATCTAAGCTGTCAAAATCACCCAGAGATCGCACCCGGCCTGAGCCACACCAACCCTTAACATGGTTGGATTTTTTGTCCCCGCAGGTTTTGAACCAGTGACTTTTCAACACGGAGTGGCTTAAGAACACACTCCGTCACTGACTGTCCTACACCTCGAGGACGAGTTATGTGCTCTCTTTGTATTCCATATCTCTAGTTTTCTTTATGTTACTCCTTGATAACTGAATGATTGCAACTTAGTAAAACATCTACTACGATTATATTTCATTTATTTGTATGATAGTAAATAGTTTTTCCTCTGTATTTTCTATTACAAAATACAAGACTCACAAGCTACTTGTATCACTACATTATATATCGTTTTAGGGGTGTGTTTCACTCTTTCGTCTACTATAAACAAAAGTGATATTCTTCTATCATGGATGCCTTAATGTGTTTAATAGTTTTTTTATTTTCTCCTTCATCATCCTTTTTGATAAATTGACTCAGACGATGAAATATGACCTCTGTTCTTTTTAGCTATTAATTTCATTTGAGGACTTAGTTTTTACACAACTAACGAAAGAAAAAGAATTCTAAAATCATTCCTCAATTTCCTGATGCCTGACATTATTCTTTGAGCCTTAAGTTTAATCTAAGGAACAACACAACTTATTTACAAAACAACAACAAGGTTTCCAAAATATTCAAAAAGATGTGGGTATTCTGCCCACATAGCATATTCATGCTCCCATGTTGCGTCCTCAGGACCGTACCAGGTCCATTGGAATTTTACAAGACTTATGTCTCGATTCTAGAGTTGATTTATTTTCCGATCCAATATATGCACTGGATGCGCTTGCAAGACACCTTCTTGCTTGACCTGAATCACATTCCAATCGATTACATGATTAACATCAGGTATATATTTTTTAAGCAATGAAATATGAAACAAATTATGTACAGTCATGGATGCAGGTAATGCAAGTATATATGCAACTGGTCCAATCCTTTCTAGGATTTCAAATGGTCCACAAGATCTATCTACCAACTTTGAACAGTTTCCCAGCCTCATGGATCTTCTATTGGCTTTCACTTTCATAAAAACATGATCACCCACTTTAAACTCCCTGTGGATACTGTTCTTATCAACATAACTCTTCTACCTGTCTTGGGAATCCTTTAAATTCTACTTAATCTTCAAAAAATTTTCTTCCATTTCCTTGAGAACCTCTGGCCCAACCACTTCTCTATTAGTTGGGTTATCCCAAATTACTAGAGTGTTTCACTTTTTGCCGTAAAGTGCTTCAAATGATATCATCTTCAGTGATTCTTGATACCCATTGTTGTAGGTGAATTCTACCAAGTGTAGGTAGTCTTCCCATTTATATGGTTTGTCCATCACATACATCATTAGCATGTCTTCTATCACTTGGTTCACCCTCTATGTCTTCCCATCTGACTCAGGATGATAGGTTGTGCTAAAGGTCGAATTCGTTCTGAACCCCTTGAATAACCCTTTCCAGAATTTTGAGGTGAATTTTGGGTCTCTGTCAGACACAATTGTCTTGGGAACACCATGCAATTGTGTGATTTACCTCATAAAGATATTGAAAACATTAGCTTCCTTGTGAGTAGTCTTTAGTGGGATAAAATGGGCAACTTTTGTAAGATTTTCCACCACCACCATGATTGAATCATGTTGCTTGCCGGTTTTGGGCAATCTTGTGATGAAATCCATTGTCACCACTTCCAACTTCCACACAGGGATGGGTAAAGGTTGTAGAAACCCTGTTGGGTGCCTATGCTCAACTTTAACCATTTGACACTCCATAAATATCGTGATGTATTCTGTAATTTCCTTCTTCATACCTAGCCAAAAGTCATGGCTCTTGACCGTTGCCACAGTTTTGTGATATCCAGGGTGCCCAGCATAAGGCACATTATGCATTTCTTTCAAAATTGTAATTTTCAATTCTTGGAAACGAGGTACATAAACTCTGTTTTTGTACAGGAGTGTTCCATCAGTTTCCAATTTATAATCTTCAACCCTCTGTAGCATCTTACCTTGTTGTATCTTTGCTTCCAATTCCATGTAATACAAATCCTGCATTTTCAGCTTCCAAAATTCTTCCTTTAATGTCAGTTTGGTACATGCTAATGGTTGTAGCATGTAGTTCAAGCACTCTCCTACTTAGTGCATCAACCAATTTGTTCTCTTTTCCTTTGATATGTTTGATATCAAAGTCATACTCACAAAGGAAATCCAACCATCTACTCTGCCTAGCATTTAAGGTTGGATGATCAAACAAATACTTCAGACCGTTATGGTCTATCCTATGTTCAAACCTCTTTCCCATGAGGTAATGCCTCCATTTATTTAGAGCGTGCACTATGGCTTACAACTCCAAATCATGATTTTCATAGTTATTTTCATGATATTTTAATTTCTTGGACTCATAACATATTACAAATCCATTATGGATGAGGAATTCTCCCAGCCCTTCTTTGCATGCATCTATGCACACTACAAAATATTCATTCGGATCTACAATCCTTAGGATTGGAGAACTGGTTAACAATTGCTTCAATTTCTGGAAGCTTTTCTCACATCCTTCTGTCCATTGAAATTTATTCTCCTTCCTTTGCAAGGAAGTGATAGGATGAGCTATCCTTGATAAACCCGCAATGAACCTTTTGTAATAGCTAGCTAGACCCATAAAGGATCTGACTTCTGTCACATTCTTTGGCACTGACCATTCTCTGATGACTTCTATCTTCTCAAGATCCACGACTATCCCATTCTTTGAAATGATATGTCCCAAGTAATGGATTTGATTTTGATAAAATGAGCACTTTCTCAATTTGGAATACAACTGGTGCTCTCTTAGCGCTTCCAAAACCATCTTCAGATGATGTTCATGCTCTTACTCTGACTTAGAATACACTAGGATGTCGTCTAAAAATACTATGACAAACTTTCTAGATATTCCCTGAATACACCATTCATATGGAACATGAAAACATCGAGTACATTCGACAACCCAAATGGCATCACTGTGAATTCATAATGACCATACCTTGTTTTAAAGGAAGTCTTGCTAATTTCTTCATCCTTTATTCTTACCTAGTGATACCCTGACCTGAGATCTATTTTTGAAAATATCTTGGCATCCTTCAATTGATCAAAGAGATCATCGATCCTTGTCAGAGGATACTTGTTCTTTACATTCACTTTGTTCAATTGTTTGAAATCGATGCACAATATCAATGTCCCATCCTTCTTCTTCACGAATAGGGCTAGGACACCCCAAGGTGACACACTTGGGCATATTTACCCCTTCTTTAGAAGCTCTTCAAGTTGCAATTGCGGTTCTTTAAGCTCTGGTGTACTCATTATGTAAGGAGTTTTTTGACATGGGAGTTGCTTCAGGAATCAGGTTTACAGAGAAGTCAATATCTCTTTTTAGGGGTAGTCCTAGTATCTCCTAGAATACATCCTCAAACTCCTTTAATACCGCATGGTCTTCTATATTTGACACCTTATCCTCAGGTTCTTCCTCCAAGTAGGCTGCAAATAATTGACATCCTTTCCTGTAGCACTTCTTCAACTGCATTGATGAGATTTCTCTGATAGCAAAAACTCTGGGAATTCCTTGGACTCTTTTTTGATTTCCTTCCTCATCCAGGCAAGTGAATGCCTTGTTACGATAGTCTAATACGGCATGGTGTTTGTCCAACCAATCCATCCCAATTATATAGTCATAGGAACCTAAAGGAAGAACGTTCAATTCAGTCCTTGTGTTCATTCCATTCATGTCCATTTGAAAAAACTTAACCAATTTCATAACATTTCTCTTGGTTCATGTAGCCAGCTGCACTAACCAAGATTTTCCATGTTTGCTTCTTGATAATTGCAAACTTTCCACCACTCTAGGATCTATATAACTATGGCTAGCCCTTGAATCCATTAAAATAGCAAAGGCATGGTTGTTGATCATACCTTCCACTTCAATCAGGTGTGACTGATATTCTGCTTTCTTTCTGTCCAGGGATGCGTAGATCCTTGGTACTATACTGCCCATGTCCTCCACTATTTCAGCCTATTGAACATTGTGGACAACTCTCACTTTGTCATTTATGTGGGGGAAACCTATGTATCTATGATTTATGTTGGCACTGGGGAATACCCAGGGTTCAACGCTCAAGAGAGCACCAACAAAACCCTAATTACTGGCCCTTTCAGCAACACCTGCGAAGCGGATGAAGTCTCACCCAAGGTAGAGGTAGGGGTGGTTGCAGGACTTAGATGTCTGCAACCTTAGCTGGGACACTGATTTGTGATTACAACAGCTTAGAAAAGCACTTAGCAATTATAGTTCATCAATATTTAACCAATATCTACTTCGTAGATAAAACCCTAATTACAGAGCATCACAATATTCACCTAGATCTAGCATATTGAAGAGCTAATCACATTCACATAGGTTATATCTATAATTCATCCATATTATTAAGAATAAATCATCAACAAATCTATCTATCATTCATCTATATCAAATCACTTAAGAAAGTAAACACATCAGTACATCGTACAAAGCATAGCAATACAGTATATACGTGGTTCACCCCCGCCATGGGGCTACATCAAAAAACTTCTTCTTCTCTTTTATTATCTTCTATCAATATTCTACATGCACAGAGCTAAAAAATCCTACTCTGCATTGGATAGGAGATCTGCGTTCACTCCACTAGATCCAACTTCCTTGAGCTAGGTTACAGCACAAAGATTCTACTCAATCTCTAGACTCCTACAATAACTTGCACTTAGCCTTGCAAGTCTCACACAACATGCACAAAGAATGTATAACTATCACTTGCACTAAGCACTTGGTATCACACACTTGGGATTTTTCACTTAGCATCACATACACCCCTTAATTACATCACCTAGATTTCTATTTATACATTAAAAAAGAGGCTTAAACATGGGTAAACCCATCGGCCACATCCCCATACCTATTACATATCCCAAAACTCAAAAATCCCTAAAAAGGGGATGAGATCCCATGATCTCTTCTTCGACTTGCACTTCTCCTTCGACAGCCTGTCGAAGTCTGAAAAGTAGGTCAAACATGACCAAGGATCCTCAAAACTTGGACAACGGGCAACAAGACCCCAACACTCACTTGTGACTCATCCCAAGTCACTCTGGTCTTGGTAGCTCTACTTCAAAAGCCTCGATCTTAGCTTGAGCTTCTTTTACCTCTTGTTGTGGCAAGGCCTCCTGCTCAGAGAACTCTTGGATAACTTCTTCGTTGACAGGTCCCTCTAAGCATTGATCAACTATAGTGACAAATTTCTCCAGTTCTGCTTCTCATCCTCCAATCTCTATGAATAGTTGGCAAGCCTTGTCCTGGATTGGTTGGATCCTCTGAGTCACTTCCATTACTTCGCTCTGAATGGTGTGTACCTATTGTTGAGTAGCTCATTGTTCTTGGGACCACTTTATCCTTTCGACTGCTGACATGGGCTTCAACTGCGCCTGTATTGTTTTTGCTTGCTGCTTTGCCTCCTGGAGTCATGACTCCAGTGCCTTCAGTTCAAGGTATTCAGTGAGTCTCTTATAAGTCTAGTAACTGCGATCACTTATTTGTTTACATTCCATGGTGAGGGTCTTGATTCTCTCAACTGCACTTCAAGAAGTTGCTTCTCTTTGATCTCGCATGTCCTGCGGAGTGTTGGGCACTGTACGTAGCTCTAGATATATGTTTATCTATTGAAGTTGTTGGATAGCTTAAGCAAGTTGTGCTACTTGTTGTTCCATTGGGTCTTCCTCCTTTTTCTCTATGCCTATAACAGATCGAAGTGCTATGCTAACTGCTTCTCTTATTCCAACTTTCTCCACGACAAACTGCTCTTTCTCCTGTTGGATTTGCACTCTATCTTCTTCAAAATTAGTTTGGAAGGAAACCTTCTCCTACTGCGCAAATTGGCGTTTCTCTACCATTTCCTCTTGTACTTGATTTAGGGCCTCTGTGGCCTATTTTTTTTCTTATTGCGCTTGATGAAGGTTGGATTGAGTCGCATCAGCTAATCTGCGAAGTTGGGAAGGCTCATCTCCCAACTCTAGTTCTTCTGATGGCGATGGAATAGTGGATACTGCGCGGATGGAGTGAAGGGCGTGTTGTACCCCTCTCATCTCTATCGTGATTCTGTCATACAAATATTCTTGCTTGGCTCCTACGTTCTGAAAAATCTCCCGCGAAGCATCTGATACGACTGCGATGATGAAATCAAAGTCATCGACTATGAGTATAGTCTGAAGCTTCAGCTTTCTTACTTTGGATTTCTTCCGTGATGTAGGTTTCGTGGAAGAAACCTTCCTTTTATTAAATGGATATGTGTCATCAAGGGGGTTCTATGGTAGGGTTACTTTGCCTTGCTTCTTCTTATGTTCTTCCCCTTCTTTTTATTCTTTCTCCTCTTTGTCCACTTCATCACCTCCTCCTCCGCAAGGTGAATCCGAGGTAGTCTCTTCTCAGACACTGCTAAGTTCCTATACATCTTCTTTCTTCTTATTTATGCTACTGTTGGGTGCATTATACTCCTCGTGAGTAACTACCAGGATTCCAATGAGGTTTGGGTCGGACAATTCTACCATAGCGACTGGTATAAGGAACTTTGTCGGCCATTCCTTAGTGATTTCTTCTAGGTCCTCCTCGGTGAGCTTATAGTATGAATGAAGCTATTATTTATTCTCATCTTCTCTTGCAGTGATATATATGAAATTCCTATCTGCGCGAAACTTCATAAGGGTTCTGAACTTGTCCAGATTTTTCAGCGTCATACAGGGGAACAATTTGATATCCCTTTTTAGTTGCAGGTAGTAGGTATGGAATACTGCATTTGACTGCCACTATTTTCCCATGTTTCTCGAGTACTAGAGCATGGTGAACTTCACAGCAAGTGGTTCGAATGACACAATGTCTAGGAAGGTCACACCTTCTGGCATTTCCCAAGCTGTAAATGTGATGAGGATGAACAACCAGCTAAAGTGGAACTCATATCCCTAATCCCAATCTTTGTGGAAATCGAATTCTAGCTGGTTGACTAAGTACTTTCCCCAGTTCATCTGTAATCCCTCCACGCACTTTCTTGTGAGGTCAACCACAAACCTTGTAACCTACGTGGGTCTGTTCTTTTGGACTAGCTTACCGACAATCAACTAGCAAGAAAGGTGCACTGCACCATTATGAATGGAGGCTACCTTGTAGCCTCGCATCCCCTTCTCTACATCACCATAGGTGTCTTTAATCCTCTGTGCCAGGGAACGATCTACAACCTTCCCTGGGTAGAAGTCCTGTGGATTGGGTCCCTGCATGCTCAATCCAGTGATCCTATGGATCAACGTCGGATCGACAATAATATGCCTATCTAACCATAAATAACCATCGTGGAAGCATGACAACAACATCTTAACCCATTCATTAACCTCCTGGTGCCTTCGAAAGTGTGGAATTTTCATGACGTTAATGATAGTGGACTATGCATTTTTTCTAGCCTCGCTTTCTTCTTACTAATATTTCTATCCTTTTCCCCTGTGATATGCGTTATTGGGTTCCTCTTTCCATTCTGATTCTTATCTCCTCTTAGCATAGTAAATTCGTGTTGTTGAGATTCTTTCATAGGTTTCAAGGGAAATACTTCTTCTCTGTCTCGAGTAGGTGCTTCATTCTTCTGTGAGTCTTCTTGTGTTCTTTCAACTTCGACATCTAGGTTTCTAGTTTTGAACATCTTCGATCTGTTCTCCTATTCTTCAATCAATTGTGCTATCCTCCTAGTCATGAAATCTTTTAATTCTTTATTCTTTTGTTCTAAGACTTCGTCTTCTCTTCTTCTAGATGATCTTTCTCAATCCAAGTTTTTCCTAGTAATATAGAAAATGGGGCGTTGTACTCAATAAATTTAACAAAATCAAAATCTTCCTGTGTCGAAATTCCATGAGCACTCATAGATATCTAGGTGAGTCTTCCACATAGGGCTATCAACTTTCCTCTAAATAATCCTATTCCTCCTAATGAAGGAATCATAATAGGATTTCCTAAAATTTCCCAAGTTCTTTTTGTCATAATATTCACCTGTGTTTCCTCATCTAGAACACAGTCTATGTCAAAGTCTCCTATTCTTGTTTCTATGCACTCTTTTTCTTTGAATATCTCTGATAAGTTGATATTTTGATCATCATTCAGGGTTTCTTTCATTTGCAGTAATACAGTCTCTGATTATTTATAGGGTTCTATCATGCTCTTAGTTTCTTGATCTTCCTCGGGGTTTTCTTGTCTCATATTCATTCTTTCAACCTTAGCAATCAATCGATGGAAATCCAAAACTTCATGATCCATAGATTTACAACAAATTCAACCAAGTCTTGCACCAGGGAATTCCTTAGCAAGATGTCATGGTCTTATGAAACTATAGCAAAGAGTTAATCCTCTCTTTCTTTTGAACGATCCCCAACCTTTCCTGTACTTCTCACTAGAGTCACAGTAACTAACCTGCAAAAAATTATTTCTAGGGTCCTACATCCATTTGTTAGTCCAAACATTATTTCTATGCATAGGAATAACATATCTTTCATTATTTCTATCAGATCTACTCATATCAAACCTTCTTTCATCTACCTATTCCCTAGTTTTCAAGCTAGGACACAATTTATCAAACATACCTAGATCCATACTTTTGAAACAAAAATTTCCACTTATCTTACCTTTTTCAATCATAACTTTTCATTGTTCTTACCTTTAACAAAGCACAAAGACTTCAGATGTTACCTATTTTCTTTTGATCTGACTTCTCTTCTTAGCATAGATATTCCCAAGTGAAGTAGAATAATTCACACTAGGGAAACAGATATACACACATAACTACTCTTTTTATTTACTTCAGTTCCCAACAATCACAATTTCAAGTTGGATACTACGCACTTCAGCAACAGATCTATGCACAGATCTTCTCTTTCTCTTTACTTCAGTTCTCAGCAATCATAATTTCAGGTCCCAACAACAGAACCATTTGTTGGCACAGGTGCAAACCCAGGGTTCAACTCTCAAGAGTGCACCAACAAAACCCTAACTACCAACCCTTTTGGCAACACCTACGAAGTAGATGAAGTCTCACCCAAGGTAGAGGAAGGGGTGGTTGCAGGACTAAGATGTATGCAACCTTATATGGGACATCGATATGTAATTACAACACCTTAACAAAGCACATAGCATTTACAATTCATTAGTATTTAACCAGTATCTACTTTGCAGATAAAACCCTAATTACAGAGCATTGCAGTATTCACCCAGATATAGCATATTCAAGCACTAATCAAATTCACATAGGTTAGATCTAGCATTCAACCATATTATTAAGCACAAAGCATCAACAGATCTATCTATCATTCATCTATATCAAATAATTAAGAAAGTAAACACATAAACACATCAATACATCGCATAAAGCATAGAAACCTAGGATATACGTGGTTCACCCCTGGACTTGGCTATGCCCAACAACTTATTCTTATCTTTCATTATCTTCTGTCAATCTTCTACATGCACATAGAAACAAAATCCTACTCCACATAAGACAGGAGATCTACGTGCACTCCGCCAGATCCTCCTTCCTCAAGCTAGGTTACAGCACAAAGCTTCTAGTCAATCTCTTACATTCACTTGCACTTAGCCTTACAAGTCTCACACAAGATGCATAAATCATGTAAAACTATCACTTGCACTTAGCACTTGGTATCGCACAATTGTGATTTTTCACTTCTCATCACATACACCCCTTACTTACATGGCCTATATTTCTATTTATACATTAAAAAAGAAGCCTAAACATGGGTAAACCCATGATCCACATCCCCATACCCATTACATATCCAAAAAACCAAAAATCCCTTAAATGGGGCCGACATCCCATGATCTCTGCTTCGACTTGTGCTCTGCCTTCGATAGCCCGTTGAAGTCCCAAAAGTAGGTCAAACATGACCAAGCATCCTCAAAACTTGGTCAAGGGCCAAAAATTTCCTTTACAACCCCAACATTCCATAGGTGGTCATCTTGGCATTTGTCCACTTAATTCAGCCTTCCTGGGCTCTCTAAAACCTGGTTGTCCTTGAGGGCTATTCCTAAAAAATGGTGTTTTGATTCCCTTTTTCCTTTGCTCCCTCTTAAACTTCTTCTTGTCTTGCCAAGCATTTTGGAAAGCAGGATTTTCTTTTTGTTGATCAGATAAGCATTTTCCTCTCCTTATAGTTTCTTCCATAGTCTTTGGGTCATCATACTAAATCTTGTCACTGATGGAAGATGGAATTCCACTCAGATACCTTTGAATTTTGACAGTCTTGTCCTTGATGAAAGGAACATACTTCAACAATTTCAAAAACCTTTGTTCATATTCATCAATGGTCATACTCCCCATCTTTAGTTCGAAGAAATCATTCATTTTCTGTCATAATAACTCTTAGTTAAGTACTTCTTTTCAAAATGTCTCTTGAACTCCCTCCAAGTAGCATTGTTCTCTCTAATTTGGTGTACTTGCACAAGCCGCTCCCACCATATGGATTCCTTTCCTTTAAGTTGGTAAATGGAAATTCCTCCCTCTGCATGAGAACAATAGTTCTATAGTTGGAAATATTTCCTCATGCCCAACAACCATGTCATAGCATCTTCATCTTTCTTGTGTTCTTCATCAAACGTAGGAGGTTTAATCTTGTTCATTTCACCCTTCTGTTCATCCACTCCATATCTCCTATGTTTTCTGGTAGGATATGGGATTGAACTAATGTGTGCCTCCTTATTAGAATGTTTCAAGGAGTGACGATGATGCCTGCTAACACTTCTCGATCTTCTTTTCTTCTCAGGGGTATTATGACTCCCTGTTTTTATTAATTCAATCTCCTTATCCAAATTATTTTCGATTCTTTCTAGACTCTGCATCAACTTTAAGTTGAATTTTACTTATTGATCCCCATCTTTCATGAGATTTCTATTATCTTCTCGATGAGTCTTGGCATATTTATACAATCTTTCAATGATTTTCATCATGTATCCTTCCTTCTCTATCTCTTCTCCATGCCCATTGGAGTTCAATCCTTCAACTCCTAAATGGAAATCCATTCCTTTTACTTCATTCTCTGAACTAAAATCATTCTATGACTCCTCGATTCTCTGCACTCAATGGCAATTCACTGTGGTTATGACAATTGTTGAACTTTGCAAACAAAACACGCAGTCAACTGGAATTTTTTAGGCCATCATTCCTTAACAATTCCCATAGTATTCATAAACCAATATGATTTAATAAACGTTCATATTTCATTTTATTTCTGAGATCTTCTCTACTATGTAATAATTTTTGTGCACTATCTCTTTTTTCTTTGTCCCCAACCCATGTGATCACAGGCCATGACGAAGCGCTAGGTCAAAATATGCTTACTCAGGCCTTCAGCTTTCATAAATTTTCAAAGAACCACACGACAACCTCTCAGAATTTGGATTACCGAACTCGCGAAGTAGTGAAAATATTTAGTCCACGTCTACCTAACATCAGACGGCTGACACTCACTAAGGAAACTCAGGCATCTGAGTTTCGAGACTTCATAAGATTTCATATCCATGCATCCCAAATTGTTAATCTTCAAACATTCCCAATCACCTTTAGTGAAGCTGTGCAGAGGTTAAGCGCAGGATTTAAGTCCTACTGTGCAGAGGAGAAATCTTGGAGGAATAGGGACCGTCCATTCACAAGGACAGGTGGCATAGGATCAGGCACTGTCGGAGTTATGCTCATCGGAGAATCAGAAATTGGAGTTTCACGAGTCCCGTGTTCAATCACAACGAAAACTCTGAAATCGCGATATGCGATTTCACGATTTGATCATAGCCGTTAAAGATAGAATGATCTGGACCGTTGAATCCCTGCATGTAGTATGGGTACAGTTATGGTTTTGGAGATGACTCAGTGACTGTTAGATCCAAGTGCAAGACCCGATCATCGTCGGATCAAAGATAACCTGTGCACCCTTTAAAGTACAAGGAGAAGTGGGAATAATCGCGATGTGCAAATCGCGAGATCTAATCTAGACCGTCAGATCCAGGAATGATCAGAACCATTGATCTGACCTCTCATCAGAGTTTCGGGGATCACGATTTGAAAGTGACAAGAACTTGCAACTTCAGAAATGTCGAAATCGTGATACGCAATATCACGATATAATTGTAACCATTGCAACAAGATCGCACTTGGACCATTGATCAAACTCTACGTCGAAGTTTCGCGAATCAGGGTATGGTAAGGATTGCAACATGAGTTGCGAAATCGCGATATACGATATCGCAAAATAATCGTAGCCGTTGAGCCAAAATTACATTTGGAGCGTTGATTCGACCGATCTATGCAGTTTTGTGTATCAGGATTTATAAGTGAAGTTTGACATCGCAAATGCCGAAATCGCGATGGGTGAAATCCCAATTGGATCTGAACCGTTGGATCAAATATTGATTAGAGGGTCACTGTTCTCTCTCACGGTTAACGACTGAGTATGAATTATGTTAGTGAAACAGACTCATTATGAAGAATTAGTTAGCGTTTCAGATGACGATTCAGTTGCTTAGACAATTGTTGTTGTTCTTGCCGAAGGATATGGGTAGTGGAATC
>ML823138.1:109071-119662 GCA_009831015.1 Picea engelmannii
TACCCTATCTAGTGGAGCTTAGTCCCCCATAACTCTTTCTTCATGGAGGGTGTACATGCAATGATGTATATTTTTTTATTAATAATGCGAGTACTTACATATACAAAATAAATCAGGCTCATTGGCCTAATAAACACATAATTATCTCGGCTTATAACCACTCGGCTCACCAACCTATAAGAAACATTACAATTCGGCAGGGGCTCGACCTTGGGGTATTACACTACTGATAGTTGTTGTAGAATTTTTTGAAGCAATTTATGAACACATGTATATTTCAATTGAATGAAAATAACAGAGGAGCATTGTCCCGAATATATGGTATTTTTGTGTCTATCTGAATGAATGAATGGTAGACTCTCTATTTATTTGAAATTCTCTATTATTTCTTGTTCTTGTATTTATGTATGCATTTCACATGGTTTAATGTATGAATATATGAAGATTTAAATAAGCTTCAAGTATTTTTTTTCTACAAGCAAGTGCAAGTGTGCATAGTGTCAGCGAGTTGTGCGTTGACAGACTCTATTTCAACTTGCAAGCTCAGAAGAGATAACGTGAAACTTATGTGTGCAAGGTGTGCATGACAGAGTCCACCTTGACTCATAAAGTTCTGGAGAGATATATTGAAGGAAGCTCATCCGCAAGGAGTGCGTGACAAGATTATTTTGACTCAAAATCTCAGGAGGAGTAGCAAATTTTGTCCACAGAGAATTTAAGTTCTGGAGGACATGTTGCAAGGCGTGCATATGCTGAAATTTCAATTAAGTTTCGAAGAGGACATTCTAAGGAGGAAAAGGTTTGAAAAGAACAAATATCAGGAGGAAGAGTGGCGAGAAATATTCAAAGGGAGGAGTCCTTTGAGGTTTCCCAGAATAAAAAATGTGAGATCCATCCAGGAGGTATTGGGATTGTTCTAGACCATCAGATCTGGGAAAAGTTGCACTGAGGCTAGTCGTGAGGTGTTTCAACATTCTAGAATTCATATCATTTCAAAGTGTTGAGGAGCGGAGTCACAGGAGTCACAAAATAGTGAGGTTAATCTTAACTGTTGATTGTGAGGAGGGATTAGAGAATCCAGGAGTTATAGGTCCAGAGGAAGTAAGTTTGATTTTCACAAAGTCATGAAATCCGAAGTAAAAATGGACTGTCAAATTCAAGGAGACACGTTCCAGAGAGTCACGAATTCGGAGAAAGTTTTTTCGGGAGGAAACAGAGAAGGAGGTTGCAATATCTTTGGAGTCTGAAGTGGCGAAGGGGTTGGCCCAAGGTTATAACCCATGGTCACAAAGGAGAAAGAGTCTAGTGTGAAACTAGTACTCACAATCGGTGTTGCCAAGCGCTAGAGAGGAGAGTTGCAAGTAGTCCGAACTTGCAAGCGACATCAAGGGGACCTGTGTGTATATTAACTTTTCAAGGTCTGTTAAAGGCTCAAAGAACCAATTTGGTTCCAAGAGTTTGAAGATCCAATACCAAGAGGTCGTGCAACCCCAAGGGGAGAAGAGGGGTGTGTCTACCAAGTGGTATCGGAGCCGACATAATTGATTTCTATAGGAAAAGGAGATAGATAATTAGAATTATATCATCGAGTGAAATTAGATACATCAACACAATATCACCTAGGAGACATGTGGAACTACCCATAGAAAATATATATATGGAAAGGGAGATGAGAAAACTGCATGCAAGGTTGGATGCCATGGAAACAATGCAAAGGAGAGCACATGATGCTGGATATGTCAGTGATGTAGAGAATGGATATGTGGAAGTTGAAGAAGTTGTAGTAGAAGAGAGCTTGTTGAAAGATGTTGTCAAGTTGGGAGCTACAAAAAACATAGAAATCCCAATGTATGAGGGTAACTTGGACATCGAAGAATTTCTTGATTGTATACGAGCAATGGACAAGTATTTCTACTATGAAGATTTCAATGAGGAGAAAAAGGTGAAACATGTTGTCACTAGATTGAAAGGACATGCAACACTATGGTCGGGTGAACTCCAGGCTGACAGGAGAGGAAAGGGAAAATAAAAGATTAAGAGCTAGGATTGAATGGTATCCAAGATAAAGGCTAAATTCATACCAAGGACTATCAAATAAATATGTTCAGGATATTGTAGAACCTGAGGCAGAAAGGAATGACTATGAAGGAGTACACAGAGGAGTTCTATAAGATGAACATCAGGTATGGACAAAGAGAGAGAGAGAAATGACGAAAGATTTTGTGGGTACATCAATGGCCTGAGATATTAAATACAAGACCAAACCAACATGATGATAGTAATAACAGTGGAGGATGCTTATCAGATTGCGTTGAAATCAGAGGAGAAGTTGGCCAGAAAGAAGAGTCAACAAAACATAGGTAGAAGTTTAAATAGAGGAAAAGGAATTTCCCATGACAAGACACAAAATATCAAAGGTGAGACAGAGAAACCACATAGTCACTCTGAAATAGGAGGAAGTTCTCGAGGAAGACAAAGTTGTGGTAGAAACTATTTTTGCTAGAGGAAGAGGAAGAGGCAGAGGAGGAGAAGTAAAGTGTTATTCCTGTGGAAATGTAGGACACATTTATTGGGAATTCTCTGAGAGAAAGAAAGAAAGAGGTGAAGCTCATATTTTTGAAGTGCATAAGTGATATGTAGATGTGGAAGACTCAGAAGATGGGAGATCTTTGATGATGAATAAGGTTCTCTTAAAACCAGAGCCAGAGGTTGAAAATCCGGTACAGAGGAAAAGTTTGTTCAGGACAAATTGCAAGACTAAAGACAGATTTTTCAATTGATAATTGACAATGGGAGCACTGATAACTTAGTATCCACAGATATGGTGGAGAAATTGGAGTTGGAGAGGATTGCACATCGGATGCCATATAAAGTCTCATGCTTGCAGAAAGGTCATCAGGTAACATAAACTAAACAATTCATGGTTGAATTTAAAATAGGAGGATATAGAGATGAAATTATGTGTGATGTGATTCCCATGGATGTATGTCATGTTTTTTTGGGGATACCATGGCAATAAAAGAGGCTAGGAATATCTTCAATATATTGAAGGAGAATATAACACAACAACCAATTCTGGTTTTTCCATATTTCGGGAAGACATTTCAGATGAGATGTGACGCGAGTGGATTTGCAATTGGAGTAGTCTTGATCCAAGACCATAGGACTTTTTCATATTTTAGTGAGAATCTGAACAACACTAAGAGAAATCACTCCAACTATGATAAAGAGTTTTATGCTATAATTCAAGCCTTGAAGAAATGGAGGCACTACCTCCTTCCAAAGGAGTTTATTTTGTATAGCGATAATGAGGCTTTACAATTCATAACCAAAAAAGAGAAATTAAACCAGAGACATTCCAAATGGATAGAGTTTATGAAAAATTTCACTTTTATCATTAAACATGATTTTGGTAATGCTAACAAGGTTGTTGATGCATTGAGTAGGAGATGTTTGATTCTGCAGGAATTTCAAGTGAAAACCTTGGGCTTTGAACACCTTAAGGAAATGTATCATGATGATACATATTTTAAGGAGGCATATGAAGCATGTGTGAATCATGTGCTCAGATACAAAATTCAGTGGATAGAATACCTGATTCATGATGGGTTGTTGTTCAAAGGGTGTCAGTTGTGCATACCAAAGTGCTCGATGCGAGAGAATTTTCTAAAGGAAAAACATAGTGGAGGTCTAGCCGAACATTTTGGCCACGACAAAACCTTTGCATAGTTGAATAGTTTGTACTATTGGCAAGGTATGAGGGAAGATGTGAAGAATTTTGTGAACAAATGTAAGATTTTCAAGTATGCCAAGGGAAAGAGACAGAATATTAGGTTGTATCAACCATTGCCTATTCTAGAGAGGTCTTGGGAAGCAATAAGAATGGATTTTGTGTTAGGATTTCAAAGGAAACAAAGAGGAAGTGATTCCATATTTGTGGTAGTTGATAGATTTTTAAATATGGAACACTTTATCACATGCTAGAAGACCAACGATGCAACACACGTTGCTAACTTTTTTTCAAGGAAGTTGTAAGACTTCATTGATTTCCCAGGAGTAATGTTTCGGAAAGGGATACCAAATTTGTTGGTCATTTCTGGAGAACATTGTGGAAGAATTTTGGAACAAAACTATCCTTTAGTTCTTCATATCACCCACAAACTCATGGTTAGGCTGAGGTGGTGAACCAAACTTTAGGATATTTACTAAGAAGTTTGGTAACTGAACATCATAGCCAGTGGGATAAAATTCTAGCACAAGCAGAGTTTGCATACAATGACTCAGTAAACATAAGTAACGGAAAGAGTCCATTTACGATAATATATGGAATGAATATGAGGGGAGTGTTAGAGTTAAGAGATCTAGAGAAGAGTGAATTTAAAATCATTGGAGCCATATACTTCATTGTAGAAATGCAGAAGCTTCATAATCATATTAAAGAGAAGTTTAAGTGGAGAATGATTCGAAATCGGATCCAGAAGCCTGATAGGGCTTGAAAAATGCTCAAAAATGAAAGTTCTTAGAATCTGACGAAACCAACTCCATTGCATCTGTCTCTTCTTCCCGATTCTGGTGGTATATTTACTTTGTCAAATGGGATCCGTATGCGAAAGTTATCGCGTTCTGATCGGAAGCCCAAAAAGGTAAAAAGTCAAAGGTCAACTGGTCAAAAAATCAACGCTGATGAAATCAGCATGCTGATTGTGCAGGAGATGACGTGGCACTCTCTGGCTGATGGTGATTGGGCAGGTTTGCTGACAAGGCAGACATGTGGCAGGCAACTGGACCAGTCAATAACTGACAAGTGGCATTAATCTGACAAATGGGGAGATGCCACGTGGCACCCAGTCATCAGTTTAAGTGGCATGTTTCAAAAAAATTGTTTTTGGGGTCCATGGGATTTGAACCCATGACCACCACTAAGCCCAACACCTTAAGAAATGGTCTTTTGCCAATACACCAAATTATTGTTTATGATATAAAACCCACAATATAAAATATATTGCAAAGTATTGTATGGAGAGGGGCCAACGCTTGGCCATATGAACCCATATGACCCTGTCAAGGGGAACGCGCTGGGAAGAAGGGGGATTATGCCCAAAGTTAACTATAAAGTGGGTTTTGTAACTAATTTTTGAGTTTTAATTGTAATTAAGCCTATTTTTAATGGTTTTTGGGAGTTATTGGGTAGTTTTGGAGCCTAAAATTTGGGAGGAAGTTGGAGATGAGAAACTAACTTCCTAGATATATAACTAAAGCATGTTTGAGGCCATAGGGGGGAATTCAGAGCAGAATTATGCTGAGGAGAAGCCAAGCCAAAGCCATTTTGAGGCAGAGAAGCTGTTGAGGAGGAGACGTTGTCGGACCATTTCTGGGAGCTTCGGACGTCTATTTTGCGTGCCATTTTCTTTGCATGGTTCTAGAGATCTGGAAGAACATGACAAGATCAGTCTTGTAGCCATTTGGCATTTCAGAGATATACTTTTGATATTTTGAACAGAAATAAAGAAGCCTCCCCCACAGAGAAAAAGGCCCGAAGACGTAGGCAAAGTTGTGCCGAACTCCGTTATCAATCTGTGTGTTATGGTTTGTTGTTTATTCTTTCATTTCAGATCTAAAAATGTATATATGGCTGTCATAATTCATCTTCTTTCCTCATTATTTCACTAAGTTTCTCAAATGGTTAATTAATGCATGCAAAATTAAAACTCAACCATAAGTCATTAAAAGATCCTACGGATCAAAGAAGCAGTGAATATAAACACAAATCTTCTCAACATAGGAGGAAGCTTCAATTTGATGTTGGGGATCAGGTTCTAGCACATCTTAGGAAGGAGAGTTTCCCAAGGGGAACATATAATAAACTGAATATGAAAAATATGGGACCGTGCAAAATCCTAAGAAAATTTGGTGAGAATGCTTATGAGATAGAGCTGGAAGAAGATGTGGGTATATCGCCCATATTCAACATTGTCAACCTGTATCCTTAGAGGGAATATGGAACCAGAGGACCCAAAGATCAGAAGGAGATCCAATGGGAAAAGAATATTCTTGTAGCAGAAAATCCGCAGATGGAGCAGATCATAGATCGATGAATTGGTAAGAAGACTAGAAGGAAAACATATTTTGAGTATTTAGTAAAATGGAAGGGATGACCAATAGAAGATGCCAGTTGGGTAGGAAAAATGGACATCCAGAAGTATGGAAGGTCAATGCAGGAACTCATGGACAGGAGTGCATGAAATTTTTAGCCAGAGGAGTATGAAGCAAGAGCATCCCCAACAAAGAACGAGTGAAGGATAATTGGGTGCACTCCCGTGCATCTTGAAGAATTTTAAATTTTGAAGAAGACGTATCACACAAACCTTTTGAAAAAAAGAATTGTAATTAAAGAACATATTTAATGCTATGGAGTTGGATGCTTTCATGAAGACATCACAGAATGTATTTTCTTTAATGTAGTTGAGTGCAGTAAAGATTCAATGTGTTCAATCTTATCTTTCTGTATCAAATATTTATTGTAATAAATTATAGTAGTTGATAACTTTTAATTCGATAGGATAACTCTAGAGTAGTTGGAGGGAAGAGATAGAAGATCCCCTCTTGTATAAAGATTTGTATTGTTTCCCAGTAGAGATTGTTGATGGGCTGCTAATAGTTGTTGTAGAAGTTGTTGAAGCAGTTTATGAAGACATGTATATTTCAGTTGAATGAAAATAACAGAGGAGCATTGTCCCAAATATCTGGTATTGTTGTGATTATCTGAATGAATGAATGGTAGACTCTCTGTTTATTTGCAATTCTATTTTATTTCTTGTTATTTTGTTTATGTTGTTGATTATTTGGGTTGGTTTTCATTGATTTCAACCCTTGAAGAAAGTCCGATAGCGAATTTTGATAGCACAAAGTTTGGGTAATGGACCCAAGTTTTTTTTATGTATAATGGTATGAGTTTTGATATATTTGTAGGTAAGACTATTCTAGATGGATAGTACATGTCATGCCATTTCTGGTGGTATGTGTAACGTCACACAAATCCTCACGGTTTTAGAGTTATGGCCTTACAAAGTTGAAGGACCCTCATATGATTGGCTTGAAACCCCAAAAGGTCAAAGAAGTAAAAGTTCTTGCAAAGAAGAAATTATTTAAATAATAAAGTGAAGAGACAAAGTCAAAGAGGATTATTTAAATAATAAAGTGAAGTGACAAAATAAAAAATGATTATTTAAATAATAAAGTGAAGTGAAAGTCAAAGAGGATTATTTAAATAAAAAAGTGAAGTGACAAAATCAGATAGGATTATTTAAATAACAAACTGATGTGACAAAGTCGAGGAGGATTATTTAAATAATAAAGTAAATGGAGAACTTTCTAATTATGGAAAGTGGTTATAATATGGTTAACCCTAAAATGAGGAAAATGGGTTAAGTGGTCAAGTGGCTATTGGATACATGGACAAGTGGCAAATTGGGCAAAGTTGGACATAGGTGACTATGTGGACAAAGTGGCCTAGAAGATGCTTCTAAGGAAGCTACTTGGAAAGTATAAATAAGAGGCAAGGATATCTCATTTTAAACACACTTGAGCATACTGAATATATACCGGTAACTAAGGTAACCAAAGGATATCTAATCTGAATTTCAAAGGGAAGGTAAAGTAAAGAAGGTCGAAATTCAAGGGAGGATAAATTCTTTTGATGATGCTTTCTAAGGTATGTTATTTACATGTCATCTCACCATTTTCGCAATAAATGTTTTTCTAGAATGATTCAAACCATGAAATTGGGAGGCCATTGAGAAAACATATCCAAGTATATATGGTATGAATTTCATCTTGTGGGAATTCTATTTTTGGAGTTACACTATGTGGAAAATAGGGTTTGTGGCTATTCCTGAAACTAGTCTAAAATAGGTGTTTCGGGTAAAAACATCATAAATTCTTAATAACAGATCCAAATTCAGTAAGACAAAATGTGTTGGTTAGAGTACAATATTTAGTATTATGTTTATAACTTTCAGATGCATAAAGCACATATTCCATGCGGGGCACACTGTACAAGTTCACTCTCTAGAGTAAGCCAAAATTCAACAAGGTATGTCATTTTTTCTATAACTCCTTTTTTGAGAGGTTCCAAGTAGTTACACCTGGAGGAATTGCATAAAACAAACTAAAGAACATTGTGTATTATTTCCATATATTTATTCATTACATGTACATATTTATGATTATTTCAAGTTAGGGTTGTTGACTAATCCAAAACTAGTCATGTGAGACTAAAGTAAAGTTTGATGAAAATGCTAGTCTCTTGTTTTTAAAGTTAAGGAAGGTTTGCAGGTTGAAGTATAGGTTTGTGCATGGTTGATGCATTTGTTTATGGTACAATTTGATTACAGGTTCTCTGGTATAGGTTGGTGCATGGTTGATGCACTTGTTTATGGTATATGTTGATTACAGGTTGAGGTATAGGTTGATGCATGGTTGACACATTGTTCATGTTATTGGTACAAGTTGTTTGGTTCAGGTTTATCTCACAGTGATAGTGTGACAATGGTTCCATCATTATATTTATACATCAGGGCGGTTGGATGGGGCAAGAACAGGTGGTTGTAGCTAGATAATTTGGGAGTTCGATCTTCCCTCAGTTTGTAGCCTAAGAAACTAGGGGGTTGGAGCCTCCTTCCAATTGCAGCTAGAAAACAAAGGAATTTGGTGCTTCCAATGAATGTAATTCCTCAAGAAATATAAGAAAAATCATTATGTGGTTTTCTCTCACTTTGGGTTTCCATGTAAAAACACTGGTCTAGTGTGTATGTGTATGCTTGTTCATTTGTTCATTGTTTATTTACTCTACAAATGTTGGATGATAATTCTACATTGATATAACACTTGCATTATATGGTTAAAAAGGATTAGATTTCTCTATTACCAATTCACCCCCCCTCTCAGTAATCCAACAATTGGTATCAGAGCAATTTCCTTCAGAAATCAGTTTAACAACTGAAAGGTAGATCATGGAGAGAAAAAACATGTATAAAAATGGAATACCACAATTTGATGGGAATAATTATGCCTTTTGACGAATAAGGATGAAGACATATATACAGGCACAGGGATTTGAAATTTGGAAATCAATTGTAGATGGATACACAACACCAACAGTTTTGTTGACAAATGATAAAGCTATGAAACTCGGTCAGAATAATTCCAAAGCCACAAATGCACTTCTGAATGGTCTTGGAGAATCGATATTCACCAAAGTTTCACATTTTAAATCCACTAAAGAGATTTGGGACAAACTTCGAAATATTTATGAAGGACATTCAAAAGTAAAAGAAGCAAAGCTTCAAACTTACAGAGGTCAGTTCAAACAACTAAAGATGAAGGAATATGAGAAAGTTGCATCTTACTTTTTACGAGTCGATGAAACAATAAATGCAATATTGGGATTGGGAGAAGAATATGTGGCACTGATTTCCAAAATCACAGGACTCCCTACAATTGGAGTGTAGCTAGAAGAATATTTGTATAACAAGGCACGCGAGAAATAAATTGTCGAGATGGTTAAATTGCAGTTAAACACTACTCAAGGAAATAGGGGAGTTTTCATCAAGGATATAAATGACAATGCGATAAGGTTATCCAACAATATTATGGATTATAAAGTATTGATGAAATTCCACAAAGAATAAGCGCCAACAATCATTATTGTTGTAGCCACACAGTGCATGAAGGGGGTCATGTTCAGCTAGGCACAATAACTGCTGAGCCATTTTTTGATAGACTGTAGAGATGCACAAGATACTGGATATGAGTTCTATTTCTCCTAGGTGATTATTCTGATAGAATTATTAGGATGGAAGGAGCCCAAATTCTCAACATTTTTGCAGCCATATATGAGTCCCTCAGGTAGGCTAAAGATAACAAGACACAACAAGAAAACAACACCATTTTTTCAATGTTTCTAGAAGAAATACAACAACGCACAAAACATTTGTGGTGCATACCTATGGAGGTAATCCAAGAGATAGATGGGATAGCCAAGTTCAATGCTTCAGGACATCACATGTGGATCCAAGCCATAAGGGATCGAAATAATACATGGCTAGAGATGCAGTACTGCGTCACTAAAGAGGAAGTGGACTACATAATTAAAGACTAGAATGTGCAGTGGAAATTTCTAGTACCAAGATCAACAAAAAGGAAAATCATGACGCAATCCTCTAGGCCTAAGGACAAGGCTAAAGCAGGCCCTTCAACGAGAACAAGTAGTCAAGCCAGTAATACTAGAACAACTACAACACATAATTATCCAATTGGGGGCAATGTAGTACCAAAATGTCCAAGGAGAACAACAACAACAACAACAAGGACATGAATCCAACCACAGACCGGAAAGAAGGATACTTCATAGGATGGAGAGGAAAGAAACTAGGGTACAACAACTAGGGTGTAGCCCTCACATAAAGTAAGGAATTCCATGCAGGAAAAATAGGCATGCAAGAAAAGGAAATATAACACAAAGGACACAAACATCACCCTGATATGTGATGATTTGGAGCTAGTCATGGACAAGGTCCAAGATAGGGGTGAC